>ML795292.1:14614-28688 GCA_009831015.1 Picea engelmannii
CCTACATCTTTATAATAAGGTCAACATCTTTATAATAAGGTGATCATATGTGTAGAGGATCAACATCATGGCGACATAGATAGCATCTTTATAATAAGGTCATATGTGTACAAATGTTTTCTTTATATAATAACGACATATACACCTAACATAAGTTTAGGGTTAGTGTTTATGTATCTTATTAGTCCCTGCTAAAGCAGGGAATATAGAAACCAATTACTATCATTTCACCGATTAGGGTTGAGTTTCAAGAGAAAATATTCCATATCTTTATCAATGAAAAGAGAGAGAGATTATAGCTACAATTGAAGGGAAAAGGGTATGTGGATTCCATAAACCTAGAATATTATGGAATCCACATACCCTTTTCCATAGAATATACTAACTATATCCAAAAACCAAAGACATGAAATATGGTATAACTACACATATTATATAAATATATTATCAAGGAAAAAATAAGTTAAATGCAATTTGGATATTTGAAAAAAAACAATTACAAGTTAAATGAGTACATCAATAAAAAATAACATACTAACCTTGCAAGTTCAAAATCCGAGCTATGTAGATCGAGAATTGGATTTTTTCAACCGGTGGGTGACGGAACAAATAAACAGCTCAAACAAAAGCCAAGAACAGTGTCGCAACTATAGCAATTGTGTCGCAAGGTCTCTTAAAGTCACGTATATATAGATAAAATAGTCAACTAGTCGTTAACACCGACCAATGACATAGAAAAAAATTCCGTCGCTATTGCCACGAAAGTTTGTCGCTATAGCGACGAAAATCCCGACCAGGTTAAATTAAGATTTTCGTCGATATTGCGACGAATGTTCATGGCAGTAGAGACAAAAATCCCACCATGTTTAAAAAAAATATGAAACTAGTGGAAGCGTGGAAAATTTTCGTGGAATAATCCGCCCATGTGTAGTAGTGAAATACACTCTAAATTTGGCAGCTTCAACAGCTATAGAATCCCAGATGATGTTCTTGGATCCCTGCAACAGTCCTTTGCCTCTTAATATTATTTTTGGCTTGTTTATCCTCTCCTGCAAGGCTTGATTCTCCTTTTGAAATTAAGCAATTATTTCATCCTTTGTTTTCATTTCCTCCTTCAATTTCTCTATGTCTCCCTTTAACCCCTTGATTTCTCCTACCTTCAGGCTAACTTGTGACATAGCCTGGACAAGTCCCTCAGTGCTTGGCCCAGCTTCTACAGCAGGAGGTATAGCTACAGCTTTGTTCAGCAGTTTTGTCTATCCTTGTGACCAATTCACCTTTTCTTGTTCTAGTTGTGATACCATAGCCTTACAGTTCAATGCCTCTTGTCGAAATGCTTCCTTTTCTTGTTCTAGAGAAACCTATTCTATTGTTTGTGGATGCTCTGTGGTAGACATTTTCAGTTTCTTCTTTATGCTTTGAATCAATTTGTCATTCTCCTCCAATGAGGATTTCACCCCTTGGGGGCCTTCAGATTCCAGTCTCTTGACCTGAGTCTGCCAAGCTCTGTTGGATGTCTTTTCTTGCCTCAACTTCCCTTCCAATTTTATTGCATAAGATGACAGCTTCAAATTCTTCAAGCTTAGACCCAAGTAATCAGAATACAACATATCACTGGTATTCCTGTGGAATTTGACTTTGTCTGTAGCATTGATGTTGTCATACTTTATCTTGATCTCATATACTTTGTCTTTGTCTGCAACTACTATATTAAAGGTCATATTCTCTATACCTCTTACTGTGAATAGAGAATACTTGTGGTGAGATATCTTTTCCACTTCAGGGACTAACTCCCTCATCTCACCCATAGCCATATTTCCTTTCTCAACATATTTTTTTTCCAAATCTTCTTTAGATTGATAAGCTGCTCCAGATATTTTATCAAAGATGTGTTTTTTGCTGCTAAAATTTCTTGAGTTTCCTTCACTTTGGAGCTTGATTCTCTTCTCAACTTCTACAGTGATGGTACCATTCTCTACCATATCCATATTCACTTGTTCTTTAGGTTCCTCCTCCTCTAGATCCACTATCTGTGGGGACTGTGTAATCTTCATCTTCTTAGGGGGAATTTGTTGATCACTGGTGCCCATGGCCTCTTAACTTCTTCTCTTGTTGTAAACACTTACTTTGGGGACTTTGAATATTAGCTTCTGAGGATCTTGTTGTGTTTGAATCTGTTACAGGGTTGCCTCCACCTGTTGTGTTTGAGTTGGTTGTGAGATTGCTTCCATATCAGTACAAACTTCTATATTTGCCAACTTATCAAAACCCTCAACATGGTCATGCTCATAAGGGGAATGTTTGTTCATCAGTATTCTCTTGGATATGATCTGATGTGGATCATATCTTCTTCCCTGTAGATGTGCAAAACCAAACTCTTTGAGCTTTGCTTGGATGTGAGATAAGCATGATCTAGTCTTGACAATGAAGGGTCCAATGATAAAAGGGAATTTGAGGTTGGAGGTTTTGTGCAATTTTAGGAAATGCTTTGTCTCCGATATGATTATTTTCCTGATGAATTCAAGGGCAAAGACTCTGGGGGTCAGAAACATAGGCAGAAGATAGGGGGATTCATGAAAACCATAAAACGAGACCACTGTTGAATTCATGAATAGTACCCAATACCCCACTATGTTTTATGGATTTGGCTATAAATAGCTCTTCATTTCATCCAGGACTCTTGGTAGGATGGTGTTGAAAATCAAACTATAAACCCTAGACATGACTTTGTTGATGAACATGAGAAATGTGATCCTCTTACATTCAGTTGATATGAATGTTGCTTCAGGAAATTCTCTCTTATTTGTTTCTAGGCAAATCTTCAACAAGTATGTGTAATATCTAAAATGTCTTAGAGAGCGAAAATTCACTAGTTGTTTATGGATAATATCAGCTATGAATTGATCAAAACTGACACGGACTGGAAGACTAGACTCTAACTGGAAAAAAATGTCAACATGAAACCTAGCATGACCTCGACCACATGTTTTTCATTATTTAGACCTAAAATTTGACTCAACATGGAACAGGCCCATTGGACCTCAATAATCATTATACTCACATTCATTGGAAAAGATAAACTTTTTGAAAGATGCTTTGGTTTGAAAATTGTCTGTAAAAATAGATGTTTGACTTCTGACGGACACTCCTTGTAGACCGTAATTAGTTTTTCTTCCTCAGAAGGTTTAGACACTGTGGAGAAAGACTATGGTATACCAAGGGCACCTTGAATTGATAGACTCTCTACCCTACACAGGACCTCGGACCCCTGTTTATTGACGATGACTTTCTCTTCCTATGAATATTTCTCTGCGCACCAACCTATGAATTTGGGAAAAGGGAAAGTGACCTCGACAGCGTAAGGGAGTATAGTGTCTTGGACTGGTTCAAGGAATGGTATCTACTTTTCTACATTATCGGACAGATTAATCCTAGACAAGGAGATGGGCGAAATGGTGATTTCAGTGTCGAACACGTTTGAATATCGGTCAATTAGTGCTTCTTCATTTGATACAAGGTCTTGCTCTGTCACTAAGTTATGATAGGGTCCATGGAAGCGATGAAAAATACCTGGAAATGCGCGGAAATGGCGTGGACTTGGCGTACTGTTGAGCTGCAGTTGAATGGGGGTGTTCACGCCAAATTTCAAACGTTCCAGTATTTTGAAAAATAATAAAATAAACGAAAAGTGACCTTTATATAATTTTCTGATTTTGGGGGTGCGAGGAAGTGGTTTTGAGCAACCTGCTTCTCGCCCTGAAATGCACCCAATGGCGCCACGTGGTCCCGACCGAAAACCATGGTTTAGTTTTTGGCCCGCTTTCGAGAATTATCCTCCACACAACTCCTCCCCTCAAAATGATCCCCGACCGTCGATCTAGAGCGCTCATGATCTGCAAGGTATCGAGTCTCATCAACTCCGCACTCCCGCTAGATTTAGCCTCCTCCTGCTAGATTTAGTCCCTCCCTTTATTTATCAGACTTCCAACCAATTTAGCACATCGCTAAGTCTTGAAATATCGATTTCACACAAAAAACATTAATGGTGATAACATGCGCTACATGGTCCTTGTGTCTTAAATAAAAGAGATCAGGGAGATCTTTCCAACGAGCTAATATGTTTGCAAAACGAAGCTCGTATGAGAAAATTACATCCAAAATAGTAAGGATAAAATTCCAGTACCAGTTTTCTTTCAGAGGGAATAACTACATGCTCGGAAGTCCATTTGGGGCACAAGAGAAGTATATGGAAATATTATGAACCATAGAAAATGACCATGGATCCAGATTTAGGATCTAGGTATGTAAAAATGTGCAGGAAGAAAAAGAAGTCACCTATAGCATATAGGGATAAATTGGGTAAAACATTATAAACTTCTCTAAACCATAACTTTCATCTCGAAGCTCAGATTTGAGAAAATGAATATTCAATGGAAAGGTATTTAGGAGGAGAAGAGACCTATCCACCCATAATTTTTATATGAGCAACAAAATTTTCTATAAATCAATAAAGAGATTTATGTAAGAGTAAAAGAGTGGAAATTGCATCATCTAAATGTTGTAACATTTCGCTCAAAACTCAGAATGAGGCATGGGTACAACCATTGGAAAGATATTTTAGAGAGGAATGCATATAAGGAATAATATTTTTATTTGGTGCATTGTGTCCTTAATAAATTTGGATAAAGAGTAACATGTATTTTAATTGATGAAATGTTTTATGTTATGCATGTTCTAACAATAATCATTACATGCACATTTCTTGCAGAATTAGAGGTACAAGAAAGAAACTTTGGTTCTTATATGAGGACTGGAGTTATGGATGATGCTAAGGGATCTTATATCCATGAGGAAGAGATCATAGGTCTTCATGTCAGCATGGGCAATGCGAAGACAGAGTTTGTTCGACAACACAGGTATTCCAACAGAGGACGAACACCTTCAGTAACCACTCACATAACCAGATCAAATATCAACATAGCGATGTTTTGACATGGTAAAACCCCTACGGGGAAACATCCATGGCCCCAGCCAACGTGGCCACTTGGAGCAGATTATTAATGCAAAAGAAAAAGATTACAGAGAGATTTTACAAGAGACTTTCTCATAATCGATCATCGGCAAATGACCATCCATGCTCTTTAAATAGAGATAATGGACCAATCGGGTGTTAAGACATGGATCAATGGTCATTAATATCGAGGAGAATATGAATCGTCGAATCACTCTATGTCGGTAACATATCGTGATTGTCAGATTTCCTAACTACAAATGCATACTAAAGAAACACACTAAGAAACACATGTTTACCTAATGACACATTAGACCAAGTAGATATTAACTAACTCCTAAGTGTCTAAATATCCTAACATCCCCCTTTAAGAAAAACTTGGGATAGGATTGAATGATTTACAATAGTGACACAATAGGAGAAGTAAGGAGGCATTAGATCCTCTCCCCCCTTAATGACAACTTCATGAACTCCTAACATAGATCGAAGTTTGGAAAACTTTGCTTCTGTAAGAGACTTTGTGAAAATGTTTGCAACTTAATCTTCTGTAGGGAAAAAGAGAACTTCAATAACTTGATCATGAATGAGCTTTCTGATGAAGTGCATGTGTAGCTCAATGTGCTTGTTGCGTTGATGTTGAACTAGGTCTTTGGCGAGCTTGATGGCACTTTTATTGTCACACCAAAGGTTGGTCGGATGTTGTTGTTGGAATCAAAACTATGAAAGTATCTGTCGAAGCCATAAGGCTTCCTGACTGGAATTTACCACTGCTCGGTACTCTGATTATATTGAATAAAGTGCAATAGCTTGTTGTTTCTTACATGCCCAAGTGACAGGTCTAGAACTAAGGCTGAAAACATAACCTGCAGTAGACTTCTGATCATCAGGGTCGTTGGCCCAATCTGAATCAGTGAAACCAACCAATAAGGGAGTTCCCCCTGAACTATAATTTATCCCAAACTAAATTGTACCATGGACATAGTGAAGTATCCTTTTAGTTTCTTTCCAATGGATTTCATGGGGTGTTTGCATATACCGGGAAATAAGACCAACAACAAAGGAAAGATCGAGATGGGTATGAGTCAAGTATAAGAGGCTACCAACTAACTGACGGTACAAGATTGCATAAACTTTGGGAGAAGTACAGATGGAAACAAGATTGACTCTAGACTGGAAGGGATCAGGGTTGGTTTACAATCATCCATGTGAAAGCGACAAAGAAGGTCACAAGCATACATAGACTGAGAAAGAAAAATTCCTTCATTCGTTTGCAAAACTTGGAGACCAAGGAAATAGTGCAAAAAGTCTAAGTCTTTCATTTCAAATTTCTTCTTAAGGATGGTTTTCACATGGTTTAAAAGTTTTGAGTCACTACCAGTAAGTATAAGGTCATCGACATAAAGGAAAAGGATTATGAGATGGCTTCCTACTTTGTTGGTATAGACATTAGGATCATAATGGCATCTAGAGAATCTAGTGGCAATAAGAATGTTGTCCATTTTGGCATACCAAGCTCAGGGGGCTTGCTTGAGACCATAAAGAGATTTCTTAAGGCAACAAACAAGGTTAGAGTCATTTTGGACATAGCCAGGAGGTTGTTCCATATAGATTTCTTCTTGCAAATATCTGTGCAAGAAGGTGAATTTAACATCCATCTGAAGGACCTCCCATTTATGTGAGGTAGCAAGGGCAAGAACAAGTCGGATGGAATTCATTTTGGCTACAGAGGCAAAGGTTTCATTATAGTCAATTCTATCAACTTGGTAAAATCCTTTGGAAACTAACTGAGCCTTGTGTCTTTCAACACTTCCATCTGATGCATACTTAGTTTTGTAGACCCATTTACATCTGAAAAGTTTTCTTCCTTTTGGAAGAGGTACAAAATCCCAAGTATCGTTTTCCATTAAAGAAAGATACTCTTCCTTCATTGTTGTATCCCAATTTGGATGACTTGAAGCTTCTGCAAATGTCTCTGGATCATGAGTTTCTGAAACTTGAGCCAAAAGAGAAAAGGCTCGCTGGAACTATGAACATGTCCAATGATGATCTAAAGGATCACCAACAAGATCACCAGTTGCTTCTCATGTTGAACGGACCCATCTAAGAAGCGGTGGAGCTGGTGCTGGTTCAGGTTCAAAGGACTCATCTGGAGGAAGGTGAGCAGGCAAAGGTGGATTTACATCCTCATTGTCATCATCTGAAGAAGAAACTAGAACAAAAGAAGGCACAAACGTCGAATATGGATAGCAGGACAAAGAAGCTACAACCGTCGAATTAGGCTCGCAAGCCAAAGAAGGCACAAACGCCGAATTAGGCTCGCAAGCCAAGAGATTTTCATCAAATTTAACATCTCTTCTAATAATAATTTCATTACTATGTGGTTGAAGAAGTATATAACCTTTGACATTGTCAAAATAACCAACAAATATACACTTCTCACTTTTAGGTTGCAATGCTTTCCTTTTCTCATCAGGAATGTGAGCCCATGTTATACTGCCAAATACATGGAAGTGACTTACATCTGGTTTAATTTTAGTCCAAGATTCTTCTGGTGTTATATTTTTAAGAGCCTTTGTGGGAGTGCGATTTACTATGTAATTTTCACAGTTGATGGCTTTCGGCCAATACTTTAGACTTAATCCCTTAGATTGGATCATACAATTAGCCATTTCTTTTAATGTGCGGTTCTTTCTCTCGGAAACACCATTTTGTTGTGGTGTATATGGAATAGTGTGTTGCATTTGGATGCCCTGTGTAGTGCAGTAATTTGTAAAATTATTGTTCACATATTCGCCTCCATTATTTGTTCTTAACCTTTGAATTTGATGTCCATATTGCTTTTCTACAAGGGCCTTGTAAGCCAAAAACTTGTCAAAAAATTTTCTCTTAAGCTTTAAGAAGGAAACTCAAGTACGTCATGAAAAGTAGTCAATGAAAGTTAAGAAATACTTGCACCTAGAAAAAGAAGGAGAAGAAATTGGACCACACAAATCACTGTGAACAAGCTGCAAAGGGCCCGAGGCGTGCCAAGAGGCACGTTTGTCAAAAATGTACCGATGATGTTTGTCGAGAACACAACCGACATAAACACCATCTCTGCATGAAACAAGAGGAAGACCAATCACCATCTGTTGATTACATATTTGCTGCAATGAGCGATATTTTAGATGACCAAACCACTCATGCCAAAGTTTGCTCAATTCATCGCTATGAGCAACAAAAATTGATGAAAAAGATGATGACCCAAATTTGTCAAACTTGTACAACCTAGTAATATCATCAGCAATTCTAGTTGCAAGAATATGCTTAGGATCTTTAGATCCTTGATTACAACTTGGTGAGGTGAAAAATCTACGGTTTTACCTTCACCTGAATGAGTGATTTGATATACTGATAGAAGGTTACAAGAAAGACTTGGAACACATAATACATCATTGAAATGACCATTTTCTACTTGAACTGTTCCAAATCCTTCAACACTAAGAGCTCTATCATCACCAACAAATATTTTCTTAGTGTTACATTCATTTAGAGCAGAAAATATGTCTTTGTCCTTAGCCATATGATAAGATTCTCCAAAATCAATAAGCCACTCATCAGAAGTAGAAGTAGAATTTGTATTTAAGAGACACCTGAAGCTGAAAGTGCATGTCCATGAGAAGAAGAAGAAGTAGTAGAATCAATACCGATATTGTGTTTCTTCAGCGTTGCTTCTAAAGTTGCCATCTTCTTGAAACATTTGGACTCATCATGACCATCTTTATCACAAAATTTTCAATGTATGTCAGTGTTATTTTTATATTTTGATCCTTTGTCTCCATTAGGAGTGGAAGTTGTCTGAGTGGGTTTGGGACCCTTATATTGCTTGTTGTTGTGGCAAGGATGTTGCTTCTTAGGATTCTTGGGTTTATCTTTTTTATGGACAACTAAGGCTTTGTTGGAGGTATCTGCAGTGTTGATCACTCCAAATTGTACTAGCTTATCTTTCTCTCTAATCAAAGCATCAAAAAAGTTATCAAGACTGGGTTTTTGATAAGTTGTCCCTAGAGCCTCTTGCATGGCATAAAAGGTAGATAAAAACATAGAATATGCACTACCTAGCTTAGAAAGAATAATATAGATGCAACGATACTCTTCTATCTTTATCTTACATTCTTCACATAAAGTTCTGAGTATTTTAAACTTAGATAGATAGTCTTCAATGCAAGAAAAATCACTTGGACTTAAAGTTAGTACTTGATTTTCTAATTGTTGTGCTTGAATAATATTGTGTTTACCAAACATAGATTCAATGTTTTCCCAAGCTTCTTTGGGTTTATCAATTGATTGAAGGTGGAACCCTAAATCATGAAAGATGGGCATTCTGATTAATCCACGTGCTTCGTCATTCCTATTATCCCATTTCACTTTCTTATCAGCATCACTTGGTGTTGTTTCTTTTCCCAAGGTAATCAAGTACAAGCCTTTACTTCTTAATAAATCCTCCATATGGGATTTTCATTGGAAGTAGTAGGTGTTGGTAAGAAAGAGATTACTTGTCGAAGCCATATTAAATATGCAGATAATATGGATTTAAAAACTGAAACCGATGATCTAGATGGAAAGATTTCAAAAAATTATGCGGTTTTAAAAAAATGGCACTAAAAACAGACTTCGGATGTGAAAGTTGTGCCTCTTTTAAAAAAGGCATAAATGGTAACCAAAGGACCACGTGGTGGTGTAAGTTGTTTTATGAAGTGACTCACTTTTATAAAGAAAAGTGGAGATCACTTTTACAATGAAGTTACTTTATAAAAGAAAAGTTGCATGCAAAATAAATAACTCTAAAATAAAATATTAAAGCTACTTATAGTGATTCACTTTTATACTTGAAGTGAAATACACTTTACAGTTTTAGCATGAACTTTTTCAAAAAAAGTAACAAAAGAGAGACTTCAACTCAAGACCTCTTACTTAATAAGGCAAATTTTAACCAAATGGGCTAGCAAAACATATTGTATTGTTTCGCAAGAGGATTGGGGGTGTTTTTGTTGTTTTTGTTGTTGTTGACGGCCTTGGAGAGTGTGCTAAAAAAAAACTATTTTCACACAAGAAAAAAAAAATCCACTTATCGATAACAACAAGGGTTAGATCTCAGTTAGCTTACCCGGAAGATGCACCTTTTCCTATCTGTTTCTGATTTACCAAGATCGCACAGGGCGTGGGGAAAAGAGAATACGCAGATCTAAAAGAGTAGCAACCCGGAAACAAATAATATAAAACCAAAATAATACTTTGAAAAAAAAAAAAAATGTGTAATCAGGATTTATACCTCCGGATCTGACTGTAATGGTCATATCTTGGGCAAACGAAAACCTTTTCGAGTGAAATGAAAAGTGTTCCTAACTAAAACAAGTGCTCCAGAAGCAATGCAATAGTCCTCTTGGCCTATAAATATAGGAAAATGACAGAAAATGGAGATGAGGCAACTCGGCTTCACGATCTCGATCTACAACGGGAGCGGGTCTTCAAACAGGCTCTGATACCATGTTCGACAACACAGGTATTCAAATAGAGGATGAACACCTTCAGTAACCACTCACATAACCAGATCAAATATCAACACACCAATGTTTTGACATGGTAAAACCCCTACGAAGAGACCTCCATGACACCAATCAACGCGGCCACTTGGAGAAGTTTATTAATGCAAAAGAAAAATATTACAGAGGGATTTTACAAGAGATTTTCTCACAATCGATCATCGGCAAATGACCCTCCATGATATTTAAATAGAGATCATGTACCAATTGGGTGTTAATCCATGGATCAATGGTCGTTAATATCGAGGAGAATGTGAACTGTCAGATCACACTATGTCAGGAACATATCGTGATCGTCGGATTTCCTAACTACAAATGCATACTAATGCATACTAAAGAAACACACTTTTACCTAGAAACACATTAGACCAAGTAGATCTTAACTAACTCCTAAGTGTCTAAATATCCTAACGGAGTCTAATGGGAGAAGAGACAGGCAAGATCATGTAACTATGACAAGGCATCATAGAGAAGTGAAAAGCTATAGAGTTGATAATGAAAGGATTATGAAGGATCAAGAAGAGACACTTCAAAGTTTGAATATATTACATAAGAAAGTTAAAAAAGACTCTGACACCAAGCAAGAAGCTAGTGCTAGACAGGTGATTGCATCTAGATCCCAAAGAAAAAGGATGATCATGGGAATGACATGTAGTCAAGAAGCATGAGCAAGCGCCATCATTCTCCAAGGAAATCCACCAAAAGAACTCATGCAAGTTCAGGGCTAGGGAGCATCCCAAGTGTGTCTATTTTTCAGAGGCAAAGGAGAAGGCCTGAGGCAGACATCTTGCAAGGTGAACTCGGGAATATCAAGCCACCAACTTTCAATGGTGAGCACAGGAAAGGAGAAGAGATCAAGGCATGGCTATTGGAAATGAAGAAATATTTCCAGCCGCATGATTACCCCTTCTGGGTAAAAGCTAGAATTGCAACTTACCACTTGCAAGGAAAGGTAGCCATGTGATGGGATGAGCCTAAGCAAGATAAGAACCTTGATGAGAAGAGGATCGCATGGACACAATTCAAATAATATTTCCAAGAGAAATATATGTCCGAGCATTATTATGAAAGGAATATGAAAGATTTCTTTGAACTCAAGTTGGAAACCATGTCAATGGAAGAATATGAGAAAAAGTTCTTTGAATTATTGAAGTATGGTGACTCCATAAAGGATGAGAAGCTCAAAATTCAAAGGTTTCTAAGTGGGTTACCCTCCTTCTATGGTGAAAAGATTCAATATGATAACCCCAAAACTTTGGAGGAAACCATAAGGAGAGCAAGGCATATTTATGAACAAAGCAGAGGAAGGCCAATTTTCCTAAAATCTTGGAATGACAAGATGAAAGGGAAAAGTGATCAGAGGTAGAAAGATTTTAAACCACCCCTTTTCAGGAACAAATTGTTGGCAGGGATTACAGTTTGCACAGGACTTGGTTTTGTCATTAATGCCAAACTTTAAATCACCAAAAGGGGAGTTTGTTGGTCAGCTTGCACAGGCATGGTGGTTCCTAATTTGGAGATCAGCATGCCTCTCGACATACTGAAATGTGAAACTGTGAAGAACCCAGGAGGTGAGCTTTTGGTTATAACTCGAGGTCACATGTGAAACGAGCTTTGGAAGAGGAGTCAGTACCCTTAGCTTGAATTTCGGATATTGGAGATTAACCAGCACATGATACGTCATCCTAAGTGACGCCACTATGATACGTCATTCCAGGAGTTTCTATTTCGGGATTTTTGCATGGTAAGAAAAAACTCCAACATCACGAAGTCCCGAACGTCGAAATACCCTTTTGGTGTAGATTTCAAGGATCGTGACTTGGAGTGTCGAAACACTTCATCTTTGAAATTCCAAAATGCGAAACGCTGATATGCCGAAATGCGAAACGCCGAAATACCTTTTTGGTGTAGATTTTGGGGATCGTGACTTGGAATGTCGAAACACTTCATCACAGAAATGCTGAAATGTGAAACGTCGATATGCTGAAATGCAAAAATGTGAAACGCCGAAATACCTTTTTGGTGTAGGCAGTGGTTATCGTCGATGGTCATGTGAGAGGGAGGAGCTAACACAAAGCTAATCTCTATTTCGTGATTCACAACTTGAAGTGTCAAGACTCTTCGACACAGGATTGTCGAAATGCGAAATGCATTTCGATTAACCTGTGGTCACTTCCAATGGGCATATGGGTTAGCACAAGTGGCTTGCCAAAGTGCTCAAGGGTTATTCTGTGCTAAAAAATCAAAACAGATGTATGTTCATCGAATGGTGCTGGTTAAATATTTAAACTGATCATGTGGATATTGTTCGTCTTGATGCCTTGGCCAATAATAATCACTGTAAGGAAGTTATTCAGTTATTGTAACTGATTATTTTAAGCCTGAGGGTTTGATTGTACACGTTGATGATACAGGAAGATGAATAAAGTGATTGTGGTAAGAAAAAGAGAATGAGAGGATTATGGGAGATATATGGCTCTGTAAAATTTGAGGAAGAAGAAAAAGATAGAGGAGGGAAGACACATACACAAATTGATAAATCTAAGTGGTCTGATCAAGAATGAATTGTGATATGAATATAAAAACAGAGAGGATTTGAATGCTTAATCTTTGACAGAGAATATAAAGAGTTGGTTTGCAGGTTCTTAGTGACAGAGAATAATTTCAGGGTGGTAGGGAGGAGCAAGGTGAGACTTTAAAAGTCTCATGTACAAGTTGGTGCTTGTACATCTGGGAGTTGTAGATTCCATTCAGTAGGTGCTGAAGAAACAGAGGTAGCAGCCTCATATGGGTTGTAGCTCAGATAAAATAAGAATGTAAAGAGAAGTTGGAGCTTGCCTTTCATTCATAAGAAGAAGAGGTTTTTCCCTTTTGGGTTTCCTCATGAAAATCTTTGTGTCATTGTCTATTTATGTGATTGCATATTTATTTATTTGAATGATTTGTAGCAAGACATACATTAAAAGGCATAATCTGTGTTCATTGAGTAATTTGTTAAATAAAAAGAAAGAAATTTTATCTAACTGATTCACACCCCCCCACCCCCCGCCCCCTCTCAGTTAGGCTATCTTGTGTAACAATTGGTATCAGAGCAGGTTACTTCAAGATTCAGTTTAATCACTGGAAGTTGGATCCTTAATAATGGATAAGAAATCTGATTTTACTAAACATGGATTACCTCTGTTTGATGGACATAATTATGCTTTTTGGAGTATCAGGATGAAGTTGTTTTTGCAGCCTCAAGGAGTAGATGTTTGGCAAGTTGTGTTGAATGAATATAAGACTCTAGCAACAGTTCCAACAGATGTTGAAGGGAAGAAATTCTATGAGAGTAATTCCAAAGCTATGTATGCAATACTTGGAGGATTGGCAGGTTCAGAATTTGTTAAAGTAATGCATTGTGAGTCAGCAAAAGAGTTATGGGACAAACTGAAGAAGGTATATGAAGGAGATAATAAGGTAAAGAATGCTAAATTACAAT
>ML795292.1:37776-77942 GCA_009831015.1 Picea engelmannii
CTCTCAGTTAGGCTATCATGTGTAACACTAATCTCAAGCAAATCAACAAGGACAGTCAACCCAAAATGAGCACAATATTGTAGATTAATCTGGGAAAATGTCAAGGCATCATCTTGTACAATGTTGGGGGTGTGAGGGGAATCACTTATATATGGATTGCCCTCGCAAAGGAGAAAGAATGAGGACTATCCAAAACATTCAAGAGGCTGAAAAAATGGAAGATATGGGAGGAAACATGCCAAGGATATATGCGTACTTGGACAACAAGCAAGCAGAGTATCAATCCCCCATTATTGAAGTGGAAGGTAAGATTGATAACCATCTCATAGCAATTTTAATTGATTCTGGAGCTAGCCATAGTTACATAAATGCTAACATTATTGAAATATTTCACTTGCAAAGGAGTGAGCATAATAAATCTTGGTTAGTTCAGTTAGCTACCGAGGCTAAGAGGAAAATCAATGAGTTGGTTAAAGATTTTTTTATAGACATGAATGGACTCAACACAAAGGTAGATGTAAACATCATACCATTGGGTTCATATGATTATCTAATTGGCATGGATTGGTTGGAAAAACACCATGTTGTCCTATATTGTTACAACAAGACACTCACATGTCTTGATGAAGAAAGGAAACGAGGAAAGATTCAAGGCATTCTAAGAGTTGTAGTTGTTAGAGAGATTCCGGCTATGGAGTTGAAAAAGAGCTTCATGAAGGGATGTCATATTTTTGCAGTCCATGTGGAAGAGGTAGCCAAAGATAAAGTGACAAGAATTGAAGACCATCTGGTCTTGAGGGATTTTGAAGATGTTTTTAGAGACATCTCTGGATTTCCACCCAAGAGAGACATTGATTTCTCTATTGATTTGGTACCAGAAGTTGCCCCA
This sequence comes from Picea engelmannii, assembly GCA_009831015.1. Lineage (NCBI taxonomy): Eukaryota > Viridiplantae > Streptophyta > Pinopsida > Pinales > Pinaceae > Picea > Picea engelmannii. Next base: position 38,666 of record ML795292.1, read on the forward strand.
GTGTCTTAAACACATTATAGAATGGGCACATCATAATTGAAAGAGTTGCAGATGCTACTTGAAGAATTGTTAAAGAAGGGGTATATACGCACAAGTGTGTCACCTTAGGGAGCCTCGGTGCTCTTTGTAAAGAAGAAATATGGAACCTTAAGGCTATGTATTGATTTCAAACAGTTGAATAAGGTCACCATAAAGAACATATATATTTTGCCAAGAATTAATGATTTGTTTGATCAGTTGAAAGGTGCAAGAATATTTTCCAATATTGACTTGAGATCGGGCTATCATCAAGTGAGGATTAAGGAAGAAGACATCAGCAATACAACATTTAGGACAAGATACGGGCATTATGAATTCACAATAGTGCCATTTGGACTATCAAATGCCTCGACTATTTTTATGTGTCTGGTGAATGGAGTGTTCAAAGAACACCTGGACAAGTTTGTAATTGTGTTGCTATATGATATACTCATCTACTCTAAGTAAGAAGAGGAACATGAGCAACATTTGAGAATGGTGTTGCAAGTTTTAAAAGAGCATAAGTTATATGCTAAGCTAAGAAAGTGCATCTTTTACCAAAAGGAGATTCACTACTTGAGGCATATCATTTCAGCAGAGGGGATAGAAATGGATCCTCAGAAGATAGAGGTCATTAGAGGATGGATAGTGCAAGGTTAGATAATTTTGGGGTCTTTCCTATTATTACCGAAGATTCATAAAAGGGTTTTCAAAGATTGTAATCCCAATCACATCTTTGCAAAAGAAGGGAGTGAAACTTGAATGGACTTCCAAGTGTGAAGAAAGTTTTATGTGGCTGAAAGACATATTGACAAGTGCGCCAATATTGAATATTGCAGATCCAGATGAATATTTTGTAGTGTGCACAGATGTGTATGAGGAAGGGCTCGGTGGAGTTCTTAGTCAAAAGGATCATGTGGTATGCTATGAGTCCCACAAAATAAAAGAGCATGAAAAGAACTATGCCACCCATGATCTAGAGTTAGCAGCAATTGTACATGCATTAAAAATGTGAAGACATTACCTCATGGGAAGGAAATTTGAGCTAAGGATAGACCAATGTCGTCTCAAGCATTTGTTTGGACAACCAACATTAAATGTTAGACAAACTAGATGGCTTGAATTTCTTAGTGAGTATGACTTTGAAATAAAGCATATAAAAGGAAAATAAAATCAAGTGGTGGATGCACTCAACCAAAGAGCTAATGGCGTGCATATTGCAGCCATCAGCCTGTACAGGACTGATTTGAAATATCAAATCATTACAGCAACAAATTCAGATCAGCAATATCTAAAAATAAAAGGAACATTACAGCAAGGTAATTTTCAGTAGAAATTTATTTTTTATGAGCCAAAAGAATATGGAATTCTCATGTACAAAGGCAAAGTATATGTGTTGAATTCCAATGAGTTGAAAAATGTAGTGTTAAAGCAAATGCATAATGTGCCATATGTCGGGCACCCATGATATCAGAAGACAATTGCAGTTGTGAGAAGCCAATACTTTTGGTCGGGAATGAAGAAATAAGTGGCTAATTACATAGCCAAATGTCTAGAATGTCGGAAAGTAAAGACAGAGCATAGGCATCCAGTTGGGTTATTGCAACCATTACCCATTATAGAATGGAAGTCGGAAGTTTTCACAGTTGATTTTATTACAAAGATGCCCAGAATAGTGAAGCAACATGATTCCATCATGGTGGTGGATAAATTGACTAAGGCAGCACATTTTATTCCAGTGAAGACAACATACAAGGCAACAAATATTGTAGAATATACATGAAAGAAGTTGTCAGGCTACATGGAGTGCCTAAGGCAATAGTTTCATATAGAGATCCAAAGTTCACATCCAAATTTTAGAAGGGTTTCTTCAAGAGATTTGGGACAAATTTAAATATCAGTACATGATGCATGAGCATCAAAAGCATGGCTAGGAGTATGTCAAAGACCCAAGATGACCATGATGGTGATGGTGATGCAAGGGGAATAAAGGTACATGTATGTGGGTTCATGATGGATGAATGGTTGATAAACCATGTACGAGAAAGAGTTTCTTAGATAACCAACGAATACAACGGTTGGCGATCCCTATATTCCAATGCATGGCTACTCTTTTATATGAACTTCAAGAAACAGTGTTTATGTTTGTGGGTACAATATGAGGAAGATCAAGGATGAAGAAGCTAGAATACCAAAGGTCGAAAAAGAATAAAGATGAAATTCGACGAGAGAGTATTAAAGATGATGATGGTCTAATGGGATCACAAGTATTGGTTAATGGGGGAGTATGATGGAATAAATCTTTCATGTGATCATGAATAATTAATAAATTATATGATGCTTTGTAAAATGGTAGACTAATTCTAGAAGTCTACGTGAGTGTGAGATATGAGGGGAAATGAGAGAATTTAGGGATGGATATCTCTTAAGAGATTCATGGAGATATTGTGGAGGAAGTTGTGGAGATATTTATGGAGATGGTTTGAACCAACCATCTAATTATCTAATAGTTGTTATGGTCACTTATTTTTATAAAAGGGACCATTTGTACACAAAATAGACATATGAGAATGGTTAATTAATAAAATTTACCCGTCGAGGGATTGGAGCATATTTTGTAGTGTCCCTTGCTTTGCAAAATGGTAGTGTATGTGTGTGTATTTTATTAGGTCGTGGTTGTGAGGTTCATCAAGTGGTATCAAAGCACAGCGAAAGGTTCTGAGCGGAGAATGAGTTTTAGAAGATGAAAATGACTTGGGAGGAGTTTTAAGCAACATGGATTCGTGGGAAAATTATATCTACATTCAAGAAGAAGGGCTCGTTCGATATCAAATTCAGTTGTGATATGTTATCTTCATTCCACCCTCGGCCACTCTAGGTTCAAACATCTGAATTTTTTTGACACGTTGAATCTTGATATTACGTCGAACTCATAGAAGGGAGTGTCCATTGTGTATCACATGATATTACGTCGAACTCATAGAAGGGAGTGCCCATATTCAGTTGTGAGTTTCTTTCAAGTTTTCAAAGAATTGACTGAAAATGAAATTGATATGAAGATTAAGTGTTTAAGGTCAGACAATGGAGGAGAGTTTGTGTCAAAATAATTTAATAATTACTGTGATGAAAATGGAATTAAAAGGCATTTATCTGTTACAGAAACACCTCAGCAAAATGGCGTTGTTGAAAGAAAAAACAGAATTGTTATGGAAATGACAAGAACAATGTTAAATGAGTCCAGATTGAATGACATGTTTTGGCCTCAAGTTGTTCACACTGTTGTACACATCTTGAATAGAAGTTTGCTAAGAAATAATATTGATATGACACCCTATCAATTATGGAAAGGAAGACCAACAAACATAAAACATTTTAGAATCTTTGGGAGTAAGTGTTACATTAAAAGAATTGATAAAAATCTGGGAAAATTAGACTCAAGAACTAATGAAGGCATATTGGTTGGATATTCATGTTCAAGAAAGGCTTATAAATGCTATAATTTCATATTAAGAAAGATTGTTGAATCTATAGATGTAAGGTTTGATGAGTCCTCATTTTTTAAGTCTAAATCTAAACAAAAGGATCAACAAATACATGAAATATATGACAAACATAAGATGGATGAAGAACTAAGTAAACAGAAGAAAATAAGGCTCCTAACAGTGAACAATTAATTCCTACTTTGATAAAGGGCACAAATCCATCCAAAAGCACGACTCCATCAAAGAATCCAAGCAAGAGAATACAGAAAAATCATCCTGAAGAACAAATACTTGGTGACTTAAATGCAGGTGTTGGAACAAAGAAGCAGAAGGCAAGAATCCACCTCAACTCATGAACAAGTATCTTTACTTTCTCTGATTGAACCCAAAAGTATTGAAGAAGCAATTAAAGATGAATACTAGATGAAAGCAATGAATGAAGAACTTAGTCAAATAGAAAAGAATAAGACATGGGAATTGGTTCCTAGATCTTTGAATAAGAATGTCATAGGGGCTAAATGGCTTTTCAGAAATAAGATGGATGAAGCAGGTAAAAGAACTAGAAATAAGGCTAGATTGGTTTGTAAAGGGTATGCACAGTTAGAAGGAATAGATTATGGAGAAACGTTTTCTCCTGTTGCAAGAATGGAATCCATTAGACTGATTCTAGCTTATGTCAGTTCTAAACACATTAAAGTTTACCAAATGGATGTAAAGTCTGCATTTTTGAATGGTGATTTAGAGGAAGAAGTATATATGGAACAACCAGATGGTTTTCAGGTACAAGAAGCAGAATAGTATGTTTACAGGTTGAAAAAGGCATTGTATGGGCTGAAGCAAGGACCAAGGGCTTGGTATTCCAGACTTGACAATTACTTGAGGCAGCAAGGATTTAGGAAAGGTAATACTGATAGTAATCTATATATTAAAGGAGAAAATGATAGCCTAATCATTGTTGAGATATATGTAGATGATATAATTTTTGGTAGTGATGATAATAGGCTCAGTAAACAGTTTGTTGAAAGTATGCAGAAAGATTTTGAGATGTCCATGCTAGGAGAAATGAAGTTTTTCTTAGGCTTGCAAATTACTCAATTTGATAAAGGTATTTCCATTTCTCAAACCAAGTATATCAATGAAATGCTTAAGAAATTTCAGATGGAAGAGTCTAAACCAGTTGGCACTCCCATGGTTATTGGTTGTAAATTAAGTAAGTTTGATGATACTAAAGATGTTGATCAGACAGTATGCATATCTATGATTGGTAGTCTTCTTTATGCTACAGCTACAAGACCTGATATTATGCATGCAGTTTGTCAAGTTGGCAGGTTTCAAGCTTCACCAAAAACTTATCATCTACTTGCAGTCAAAAGAATTTTCAGATATCTTAAGGGGACAGCAGAATATGGTTTGTGGTATCCTACATGTAATCAGCTTGATTTATATGCTTTCACTGATGCTGATTGGGCGGGTTGTGTTGATGACAGAAAGAGTACTAGTGGAGCAGCATTTTTTCTTGGAGGATGTCTTGTAAGTTGGTCAAGTAAAAAACAATCAGCAATGTCTCTGTCTACTGCTGAAGCAGAATACATAGCAACTGCAACTTTTGCACTCAGGTTATATGGATAAAACAGATGCTGGAAGATATACATATTCATTATGATGAACCTATACCTATCTTCTGTGATAATACCAGTGCAATTAGTATTTCTAAAAATCTTGTTATGCATTCAAAAAAAAAAAGCATATCCCCATTAAATTTCATTTTCTAAGAGAGCAGGTTATGTCTAAAGTTATTAAAGTGGAATATGTTGGCACAAAGGATCAGATTGTAGATGTATTTACTAAACCTTTACCTAAAATGAAATTTGAAAGTCTTAGGGATCAGTTGGGGGTTTACCCTCTATAATTTCATTTCATTCTCAAAGATTACAAGGGCTTCATTATAAAATCAGACTGCACAGGTTTATTGACTATTATTGATAGGGGGAATTGCTACTGAAATGATACATGTTTTCAAGTGGTTTTCTTTGCTCAGGGGGAGTATGGTTGTTTCCTTTGCCATAGATGTCAAAAGGGGGAGAAGAGATTTAAAGTTTTTCATCAATGCCAAAGGGGGAGTTTGTTGGCAGAGATTGCAGTTTGCACAAGACTTGTTTTTTTCATTAATGTCAAACTTTAAATCGCCAAAAGGGGAGTTTGTTGGTCATCTTGCACAGGCACGGTGGTTCCTAATTCGGAGATCAGCATGCCTCTTGACATACTAAAACATGAAACTGTGAAGAACCCAGGAGGTGAGCTTTTGGTTATAACTCGAGGTCACATGTGAAACGAGATTTGGAAGAGGAGTCAGTACCCTTAGCTTGAATTTCGGAGATCGGAGATTAACTAGCACATGATACGTCATCCTAAGTGACGTCACTATGATACATCATTCTAGGAGTTTCTATTTCGGGATTTTTGCATGGTAAGCAAAAACTCCAACATCATGAAGTCTCGAACGCTGAAATGCCTTTTTGGTGTAGATTTCGGGGATTGTGACTTGGAGTGTCGAAACAATTCATCATAGAAATGCCAAAATGTGAAACGTCGATATGTCAAAATGTCGAAATGCGAAACGCCAAAATACCTTTTTGGTGTAGATTTCGGGGATCGTGACTTGGAGTGTCGAAACACTTCATCACAGAAATGTCAAAATGTGAAACGTCAATATGACGAAATGTCAAAATGAGAAACATCGAAATACCTTTTTGGTGTAGGCAGTGGTTACCTCCGATGGTCATGTGAGAGGGAGGAGCTAGCACGAAGCTAAGCTCTATTTTGGGATTCGCAACTTGAAGTGTCAAGACTCTTCAACACAGGATTGCCGAAATGCGAAATGTGAAATGCATTTCAATTAAACTGTGGTCATTGCCAATGGGCATATGGGTTAGCACAAGTGGCTTGCCAAAGCGCTCAAGGGTTATTCCGTGCTGAAAAATCAAATCAGATGTATGTTCATCAAATGGTGTTGGTTAAATATTTAAACTGATCATGTGGATATTGTTCGTCTTGATGCCTTGTCCAATAATAATCACTGTAAGGAAGTTATTCAAGTATTGTAACTGATTCTTTGAATCTTGAGGGTTCGATTGTACACGTTGATGATACAGGAAGATGAATAAATTGATTGTGGTAAGAAAAAGAGAATGAGAGGATTATGGGAGATATATGGCTCTGTAAAATTTGAGGAAGAAGAAAAAGATAGAGGAGGGAAGACACATACACAAATTGATAAATCTAAGTGGTCTGGTCAAGAATGAATTGTGATATGAATATAAAAACAGAGAGGATTTGAATGCTTAATCTTTGACAGAGAAGATAAAGAGTTGGTTTGCAGGTTCTTAGTGACAAAGAATGATTTCAAGGTGGCAGGGAGGAGCAAGGGGAGACTGTAAAAGTCTCATGTACAAGTTGGTGCTTATACATCTGGGAGTTATAGCTTCCATTCAGTAGGTGCTGAAGAAACGGAGGTAGCAGCCTCATCTGGGTTGTAGCTCAGATAAAATAAGAATGTAAAGAGAAGTTGGAGTTTGCCTTTCATTCATAAGAAGAAGAGGTTTTTCCCTTTTGGGTTTCCTCATGAAAATCTTTGTGTCATTGTTTATTTATGTGATTGCATATTTATTTATTTGAATGATTTGTAGCAAGACATACAGTAAAAGGCATAATCTGTGTTCATTGAGTAATTTGTTAAATAAAAAGAAGAAATTGTATCTAATTGATTCACCCCCCCCCCTCTCAGTTAGGCTATCCTGTGTAACACAAATCTCAAGCAAATCAACAAGGACAGTCAACCCAAAATGAGCACAATATTGTAGATTAATCTGGGAAAAGGTCAAGGCATCATCTTGTACAATGTTGGGGATGTGAGGGGAATCACTTATATATGGATTGCCCTCGCAAAGGAGAAAGAATGAGGACTATCCAAAACATTCAAGAGGCTAAAACAATGGAAGATATGGGAGGAAACATGCCAAGGATATATGCGTACTTGGAAAACAAGCAAGCAGAGTATCAATCCCCCATTATTGAAGTGGAAGGTAAGATTGATAACCATCTCATTGCAATTTTAATTGATTCTAGAGCTAGCCATAGTTACATAAATGCTAACATTATTGAAATATTTCACTTGCAAAGGAGTGAGCATAATAAATCTTGGTTAGTTCAGTTAGCTACCGAGGCTAAGAGGAAAATCAATGAGTTGGTTAAAGATTTTTTTATAGACATGAATGGACTCAACACAAAGGTAGATGTAAACATCATACCATTGGGTTCGTATGATTGTCTAATTGGCATGGATTGGTTGGAAAAACACCATGTTGTCCTATATTGTTACAACAAGACACTCACATGTCTTGATGAAGAAGGGAAACAAGGCAAGATTCAAGGCATTCTAAGAGTTGTAGTTGTTAGAGAGATTTCGGCTATGGAGTTGAAAAAGAGCTTCATGAAGGGATGTCATATTTTTGCAGCCCATGTGGAAGAGGTAGCCAAAGATAAAGTGACAAGAATTGAAGACCACCTGGTCTTGAGGGATTTTGAAGATGTTTTTAGAGACATCTCGATATTTCCACCCAAGAGAGACATTGATTTCTCTATTGATTTGGTACCAGGAGCTGCCCCAATGTCTGAAACACATTATAGAATGGGCACATCATAGTTGAAAGAGTTACAGATGCTACTTGAAGAATTGTTAAAGAAGGGGTATATATGCACAAGTGTGTCACCTTAGGGAGCCTCGGTGCTCTTTGTAAAGAAGAAAGATGGAACCTTAAGGCTATGTATTGATTTCAAACAGTTGAACAAGGTCACCATAAAGAACATATATATTTTGCCAAGAATTAATGATTTGTTTGATCAGTTGAAAGGTGCAAGAATATTTTCCAATATTGACTTGAGATCAGGCTATCATCAAGTGAGAATTAAGGAAGAAGACATCAGCAATATAACATTTAGGACAAGATACAGGCATTATGAATTCACAATAGTGCCATTTGGACTATCAAATGCCTCGACTATTTTTATGTGTCTGGTGAATGGAGTGTTCAAAGAATACCTGGACAAGTTTGTAATTGTGTTGCTAGATGATATACTCATCTACTATAAGTAAGAAGAGGAACATGAGAAACATTTGAGAATGGTGTTGCAAGTTTTAAAAAATCATAAGTTATATGCTAAGCTAAGCAAGTGCATCTTTTACCAAAAGAATATTCACTACTTGAGGCATATCATTTCAGCAGAGGGGATAGAAATGGATCCTGAGAAGATAGAGGTCATTAGAGGATGGATAGTGCCAAGAAATGTCATAGAGGTTAGATAATTTTGGGGTCTTTCCTATTATTATCGAAGATTCATAAAAGGGTTTTCAAAGATAGTAATCCCAATCACTTCTTTGCAAAAGAAGGGAGTGAAACTTGAATGGACTTCCAAGTGTGAAGAAAGTTTTTATGTGGCTGAAAGACATATTGACAAGTGTGCCAATATTGAATATTGCAGATCCAGATGAATATTTTGTAGTGTGCACAGATGTGTACAAGGAAGGGTTCGGTGGAGTTCTTAGTCAAAAGGATCATGTGGTATGCTATGAGTCCCACAAAATAAAAGAGCATGAAAATAACTATGCCACCCATGATCTAGAGTTAGCAGCAATTGTACATGCATTAAAAATGTGAAGACATTACCTCATGGGAAGGAAATTTGAGCTAAGGATAGACCAATGTGGTCTCAAGCATTTGTTTGGACAACCAACATTAAATGTTAGAAAAACTAGATGGCTTGAATTTCTTAGTGAGTATGACTTTGAAATAAAGCATATAAAAGGAAAATAAAATCAAGTGGTGGATGCACTCAACCAAAGAGATAATGACGTGCATATTGCAGCTATCAGCATGTACAGGACTGATTTGAAAGATCAAATCATTGCAGCAACAAATTCAGATCAGCAAGATCTAAAAATAAAAGGAACATTACATCAAGGTAATTTTCAGTAGAAATTTATTTTTTATGAGCCAAAAGAAGATGGAATTCTCATGTACAAAGGCAAAGTATATGTGTCAAATTCCAATGAGTTGAAAAATGTAGTGCTAAAGAAAATGCATAATGTGCCATATGTCGGGCACCCATGATATCAGAAGACAATTATAGTTGTGAGAATCCAATACGTTTGGTCGGGAATGAAGAAATAAGTGGCTAATTACATAGCTAAATGTCTAGAATGTCAGAAAGTAAAGACAGAGCATAGGCATCCAGCTGGGTTATTGCAACCATTACCCATTCTAGAATGGAAGTCAGAAGTTTTCACAGTTGATTTTATTACAAATATGCCCAGAACAGTGAAGCAACATGATTCCATCATGGTGGTGGATAAATTGACTAAGGCAGCACATTTTAGTCCAGTGAAGACAACACACAAGGCAACAAATATTGTAGAATATACATGAAAGAAGTTGTCATGCTACATGGAGTGCCTAAGGCAATAGTTTCATATAGAAGGGAGTGTCCAATGTGTATCACATGATTTTTTTGACACGTTGAATCTTGATATTACGTCGAACTCATAGAAGGGAGTGTCCAATGTGTATCACATGATTTTTTTTTTGTTGTAGAATAGTAAGTTTTGTGTCAATTTGGTATCTCCATTGAATTTGGAGCATATTAAATACGTGTTCCCACAGGATAGTCGCTCGTTGGTACCAGAAATCACAGAGGGAAAGAGTATGCCAATCATAGATATGTATGCCCTTTGAAACACGCCTTCAATCAATGCAGACCCTAACCATGCAACAAAGGAGTCTACCAATGGCGCTTTTACTTTGTGAAGGTGGCAACATAATTACACCGATCCATGCCTTCTCGGTCTACAATCACAGTAGCTATACTGTAAATTTTATATATCCAACCAAATTCTTTAAGGGAGGTAGTATCAATTTACATGGAGCCAAAAGAAATAGAATTAAGGGAGCCCATTTGGTGGTCGAATTTGTGAATGACTCTTTAAATATCAGAGAGATGGAAATTCTTCTACAAATGAGAGATGGCATTGGGAAGAAGTGGAAGATTCAAATAAGATATTCTAGCGGTTTAAAATTTCAGTTGATGCAGACTCGAGAAACGATTTTTGCTGAATATTGATGGCGACCGTCTCAATCTCTATTCTTTGCCAGGCATGAGTTAGTGGTTTGAGCCATGGATTTGCTCATTGAAGAGTCTGGAGATGCTTTCTAGAAGAGCATTCAATACAATTTTACATGTTGTTCGAACAAGAATTAAGAGGACAACGTCTTGCATAGCAAGTAGAAAAATGGTCCATGTGTGCTTAATCCAATTGGATACCACGGGGGAAACACTACGATTAGAGGTAATGAGATATAAATGGTTAGTAATCTCATATTTGAAAATAAAACCTGTTGACCCCTATATTTTATTTGCCTTATTACTTCTCCATGCTTAGAAAATTTTCTTCTTTTTCTTTCTGTAAATATATACCTTGTATTTTCCATCACCATACTTAGTCATTTTCTTTCACTTCATTGTGGGTTTGCGGGTTAGCATATTTTTCTTTGTAACTCCGCTATCACCAAAACTCCCTTTCCCTTCCATGATCCCAAACTTGCATGATACTTAGAATTTTTTTTTCTTTTTTCTCACCGCAGATTCGCAGGTCCCCGAGTCTCTCATTTCCATTTACCCTACAAGCTCGGTCGACAGTGATACTTAACCATTTTCTGACCTTTTTCTTCCAACACAAGACTTGTGCCTTTTTTTTTTCTTCGCATCGGACTCGCGAGTTCACCTCAACTTTTATTTCATATTCTCTCTCACTGTAACATGATTTTCTAGATACATTAAATGTTGGTACTACGGAAGATAATTGTTGTGCATATTATGAAAAGGTCGCTATTAATGACAGAATTATCGAGGTATTTTCATTCAATAAGCATTAAAGTTCTTCATTGGGAAAATATTAAGTCATTATTATTTGGAAAAGTGCCTTATTTCTATGAATATCTCCTAAGTAATTACACAAGCAGTCCACCAACTTCATGGTTGTAGGAAGGAAACAGTTCTATGGGGATACAGTGAACATTTTTGGATGGGAAGATCAGAATCTCCAGTGGTCGAGATCCTACTAGTACTACTCTACATTGCCTCTACTCAAACAAATGAAAATGTAGTATGGACATCAGGAATTTCTCTTGTTGGATGCATACCAGAAGTATTTGATTGTAAATAAGTCGTCACCTTGTGTGTTGATAAGTATATTCCCAACCGCAAAGCCATTGAACTCTAGGGTGAACCTCTTATTTCATTAGCACCAATCGTTTTCAGGAAGATGTTGAAGTTACCAGATCTGACTATTACCTTTAAAAGATAAGAAGCGAGGGATTTTCTCAAGAACAGAAATAATGGACTCGACCTTCTGCAATAATATATTAAAGACCCTACAGTGATGCATGTTGGCATAAAAAAGATTCAGGTTAGTTCCTTAAAAAAACATTATCGAGAAATTGCATGGATATTGACTAGTCATTGGTCAAGAAAATACGGCAACCATATCTTGGTTGTATCTGTACATTTTACATTTTACAGTTCATGAAAAAGCCATCTTCGACCGGGGAAAGTTTATCTCTATTGAAATTGCTTCCAAGCTTTCAAATTTTAGGAAAGAAAATAAATTCTTCATGTCTTCGTATTTAATATTTTCTATTATGTACTGCCATATTTTCAAGGGATTAAAAATTTGCAAGAGGGTAGACTATAAAGTCGACCCTGTAACTGTCTAGTACCAAGATCTTTGGAGACAAAAGACCTCTATTTAATTTTATGAAGCACATAATGAATTTGTTACAGTTTTCAAGAAACTTCTCTTTGGAGATAACACATACAAGTTGTCATCGGAGGAAACAACTTTTCTAAATAATAAAGGTACCCTGGAGAAGAAGGAAAATTATAATGTCATTAGAATCTTTTGCTCTCGAGAAAGTCTTGCTTTTCTCCCTTAATACATTTCAGATAAAATGTTTATCACCGAAATTTCTAGACAATATGGACTCTGGCTTCACTTTTTTAATGAGAAGAGAAAAAGGCAATTTATCCCATTGTCATGGAAGGTCGAAGAGATTGTATTAAGAAACATAACCAAAATTGATGAATTCTAAACCCATTTCGATCATTTGAATTTGCAGTATTCAGAAAAAATCAAATGGTTTGACCCAAGTCATATATTTTTTGATCACATGCAGTCAATAGGATTCAGTAATGTGTTTACCGAAACAATTGTATTTGGGGAAGAATTGGGTAGTACTCAAGATACTCGTATGCAACCTATTGATGATATTGAGAATGTAATAAGCACTACAAATCAGCATAAGCAAAAAGGAAAGGGTCCAAATGAAAAAGGTTCTCAATATCCAATAGTTTCACACAAAAATGGCCTACCCAAATACAATGTTCAACCAATAGTTCAACAGAAAAAGGTTTCAAGCGGCAATTCAAGTGGAGGAGGTGATAAATATCCTCCTCAAGGAAAAATGGAAAATCCCCACAAAATTCAAGTAAGAAAGAAGAGAAAGGTTACCCCGCAAGAAGAAGCAAAGTAGTAGGTATCTGAAAATGATACAAACAACTTGCCTCTTGACGATATGGATCTTGAAGTCGATATTGAAAATATACATTTCCCTTATGAAGAACATAGATTATAAGAAACCCAACAAATTAGAGTTGAAATAGCCTCACAAGAAGAAAAAATTTCAGAAGAAGAATCATTTACCATACAAAATGCATTGTTTGACAAGAATTCCATAAAGTTAGTGTTTGAAGGAGTAAATAAGAGAAATAAAAAAGGAAAATCTTGTTCTGAATATGATCTTAGTAAGTTGCCTGCATCTCAAATTTCTAAAATACACAAGGTAACCGGTGATGCCCTGGATGTGTCAATTGATGACTTGGAAGCTCAAAATGCTAAATTTAAAGAAAAAGTAAAAGAACTGGAAACCACCTTGATGCCTCCCCCTATTCTTGCAATCTCATTAGCCATTGTGAAGCCAAGAACACCTGATTTGAAGTTGAGGGGATTGTTAAGTTTGTTAATAACTGTCAGAAAATTTGTTGAGGAAAATATAAAAAGAAGAATGTCATTTATCATGGTGGTATGGGATGTAGCTAGTAATATTATTTATTTTGGAGATCTCGATTAAATGCTTATAATGAATTCCTTCAAGAAGACTATAAACATGAGGAAGGGTTTTATAAAGACGTCGTTATACCATTTGTAATCAAAGTTTCCAACATGACCGAGCTCAAAATAAGGGAAGAAGACTTGCCCTCTCTGTCCAGAATGAAATAGATGAAGACATGTTGGATCAAAAAGATCAGTAATTTGAAGGATATTATGGACAATTGCAATGAAATTGTAAATAAAAAGGAAATGTTATTTAGAAAACTCATCGAGACAGAGTTGGCAGGAAAAACCGAAGAAGTACAAGACTCAAGATTAATCATAAATTCTATATTTATGATGAAGCGACAGTTTGAAGAACACGTGGACATATTGAAAATCATTTTAGCTGAAAATTTTAATAGTATAATTGAATATGATGAAAGAGAAATCGAAAATTGGCTAGTAGATTATGCAAACAAAAATCAAGACATTGAAGAATCAATTCACGATATTTATTATGACTTAAGAAATCTAGAAGGTGAGTTAATTGATGTTAAAATTAAACATGAAATAAATGTGGCTCCAATGAAGGATTACATAGAGGAATGGTTTAAAAAAACTCTAATCAAGATTACCCAGGAAAATCAAGAAGCGACAATTAGTATCGTTCTAGAAACCGTCAGCAATAAAAGGACACCAGCAACATCAAAGTAAAGAGAGATTCCATCATATTAAGTCTATGTTGATTACATTTCTTCCTTTTTTTGAAGTTCATCCAATTGTATTCATTCTTTAGTTGGAAGAATATAACTGAATTCTGATAATTTCTCTTTTTGTCTTCTATCAAGATTTTGTTGCCCGTGCCCTGTTCCAGTTCTCCATCTTCTTCTTCATATTTATCATATGTATTTAATGGTCCACGGGAGCCCCAGTCCCATTCCATTCATTGACGAACGCCTTTAATTTTATAAGATTGTAAAAGACTCATATTATTTTTGAGAAATTCCACATAACTATTTCAGAGTTAATTTCAATTATGTCTTGCAACTCTAAGTTCTGAGTATAAGATATTTGAAGTTGACTTTTCTATCTCAATAAGTAATACTCTTTCAAATTTATTTTGTGTGCTAGACCATTTTCCCTTTTTATTTTGAATGTGATCAGAACTATCTGTAATTGTGATGGATGTGAGAGTTTTTGTCTTTGTGAAACCCAGTGGAGTTGTTGCGTTGGGGTTGAGAGAACCATAGCCCCTTGCTACTCATTATGCTATTTATTCATTTCCAGCAAATGTGATGTTTAAGGTTCCTGGTCCATTTCTCAATAACTCTTGTGTTTATGATATTTTAAATTTATTTGAGCGATAAAGATTTGGGTTTTGGTTGTTGGCATAATCCAATTTATATTTTAAAATCTTTGAAAAAATTACAGAGGAGTACCACCTCTTTAAAAATGCAGGGGGATTAATATCCTTGTGAGGTTGTCATTTTGGTCTTAACAGATTCAAACGTCAACAAAACCATGTATGTAGTATTCAAGATATGCATGAAAATTCTTGTTTAGTATGCAAATTTCATTTAATAAAGAAAGCATGGTACGACATATAGAGGCAACAATTGTTGGGTGTAAGTCTATTGACAAGGCTATAAACATTATTCTTGATGCAATAGAAAA
Organism: Picea engelmannii; assembly: GCA_009831015.1. NCBI lineage: Eukaryota > Viridiplantae > Streptophyta > Pinopsida > Pinales > Pinaceae > Picea > Picea engelmannii. The sequence continues at coordinate 54,041 of ML795292.1, forward strand.
TGTTGGTGGCATCTACCTTGTTACTACAGATCATGGAAATGCTAAAAATATTGTTGAAAGAAACTCCAAAACAGGTCAACCAGTGAAGGATAAAGATGGAGCTCTGATATCAGATCTGAAGATCTATGTGAATATATATATGGAGCTCATGGGAGAAAGGCAGGTCATGGATCTGAAAAGTAATATGGATGTACTCATTGATTTAGTTTTTGCTGCAAGCGGAAGTCACAACTACAAGCCATATTAGGAAGTCCAGTCCCATAGAGACAACAAAGGCTTATGCACAAGTTAGTGAACTGGAGAGACAAGTGGAAAAACTTGAAGAGGTTTTAAGAGGGAAAAAGCAAAGACAACAGAGTTTAGCATTGTATGCGAACAAAGCTAAGAATCGAGAAAAAAGTATGGCTTTGAGATTAATTAAGTACTCTATAACAAAAGATGGAATATTGACAATTATTTATGAGTGGTTTTGCTAGAAGTGTGGAATATGTGTTGTATGGTATCTTCATTATAAAAAATTTGGTAATGTAATTGAAAGAATGGTGTTGTATAGAGAGTTTTCATATTGTATTGGGTCCATGTTCAACAAAGTTATGGATTTCTAAAGATTCATAAATCCATGCATTTATTTTCCAAATATTCTTGTATTGAAGAGAGACAAGGGAAATTATGTAATACAGTCTTCAAAATGGTCAAAGTTTGTAATGAAGTCCTTGTGCCAGTTGACTTATTTTGAAGCCCAACTCAAGTTGAAGTTGAATCTATGATGTAAGTATTGGTGTAAAAGTTAAAGTCCGAGTATCATTGATGTAAGGGATCAAGTCATGTCAATGTCAAAGTTTCATAGTCAAGAAAAGTGAAGTTTAATTCAAGGAGTCAAATAAATGTCTATGATAAAATACTAAGGGTGCATGATTGGTGGTATCCAACACCCAATATTAAAGCTATGAGTTTAAGTCCAGATGAATTCTATTGAATTAAAATGATGGAGTCAAATGGAAGGTTGAGAGATTATCCAAATGAGAGTGATATAATCTAGTTATGTCCTTGTCAAAGTCAAGTTGAAAGAGTCATAGTCAATTGTCATTATTGGAAATGAGGATGAAAGAAAAGTTAGGTTATTATTTGTACAAAATTGAGTCTGGGTTGCAACTTGCCATTTCAACATTAGACAAAAAAAAAAATTGCAAGTATATGACATTACAAAGACATGAAGAATCAAAATCAATGAGAAAGATAAGTTGTCTTACTGGATATTGTACAAGAGACATGTTTTGTAAGCATGTGAATGAAGAAGATTGCAGGTGTCTTGTTGATGGAAGATGTCCCATCTACAAGAAATTATTTTATGCATGTATTGGAGTGGAAGATCCAGGATTGATCAAGAAGATGACCAATGAAAAGAAAATATGGTGTTGACTCCATGACAGAGAAATGCAAGCAAAAAGAAGATTGATGCAGAAGGAGAAAAGGATGCAGACTTCAAGAGAAAAGGAGATTTGTGGCAGAGTCCCATGACAAGAAATATATAACAGAAAGAAGAAGAAATTCCAGTTGTGCTTGGGTAGAATTTGTTGGGACAACTCCACAGTTGCAAATGTGGGTAGACTTGCCTAGAGAAAGGAGCAGGTGAAGCTCTTGAGAAAAAGTGAGAAAGTACAAAAACCTACAACTATGGCAGCTGAGGAGCAGAGGAAGCTCAGAAGGTTCTAGAGGAAGGAACCAAGAATACCAAAAGTCCAAGTTCATGAGAAAATATTGGTGGGGTATTGTGTAAAAATGTGAAATAGACTTGTTACTGCATAGACTATTTGTAGCTTACAGTGAGCATGGAGAAGCTCACAGAGGAAGAAAGGAGAATGACTATGGATAGTTAGGTAAAAGGTTCATAGGGAAGCTACAACAAAGTGAAAGAATGCATATACTCTGATGATAGGTAAAGTTGAAATAGAAGCACTCGTATGCGTGAACAAACAGAAATAAGAGGTGAGAGAAAAGGACAGAAACAAGGATGCAAGGAAGGAAAAATAAATAAGCAGTAGAAGACAAACATAGCAAAGCATCGAAAATGAAGCAACGGAAGTGTGAAGTAGCAAAGCAAGGTATAGTTAAAAGTATTGTGTGATTGAGATGTAGATACAAGAAATCCATGAAAGAGACATCCCTAGAAATTTAATGATTATTGATTAATGTTTTTTATGAAGGTCTTGGTCTTAGGTTTGTATAAAGGCTATATTTTCCTAAGTTGAAATGAAAGTGTATGTACCTAATGTAAGTATGATTAGTCATGTATTCCCCATAATTTCTTAAGTTTGTGGTACTCTAAAAACCGGATTGTAATGATTTTTGGTTAGATGAAACCACTGATGTAATGAAATCCATGAGAGAGGATTTTCTCAATCATAGGCAGAACCGCAAACTTGAGGCAATCCACACCTGCCAAAAATGTCGATCTAAGGCAGTCAACAGGATTTCAAGTCATGAAAAAGGGGCTTGTGTAGTTGAGCATGAAATGGAGATTGCAATTCATGAAAAGGGGGCTTGTGTGGAGCTAACTGTGAGATAGAATTTTGCGACGTGACAGGGAACTCATGGACAGGAGTCCATGAATATTTTTTGTTCCTTGGGATTCTGATGCAGGAGCATCAATAGCATGGCTACAGGTATGTCAAAGACCCAATATGAGTATGATGATGATGGTGATGTAGGGGGAATAAAGGTACATGTGTGCGGGTTTATGATGGAAGAATGGTTGATGAACCATGTGTTAGGACCCAGAAATGTCCCTTTTTCACCACATCTTTAGCCCATTCAACCTTATCCTCTCTACGTTAATGCCTACTATAATGTGTGCTAAGAAATATTTTTTCCCCAGGTATGAATCATTAAGCTTGCTTTTATATTTTTAATTACTTAGCATGTTTGATTGGTAACGTGCACATATTTTACCCATAAAATGATTCAACTAATGATCGGAATGTATAGAACAGCCAAGTATGGAATAATGGTCGTTGTTGTTACACCAGCTGTTACAGAAAGGTGCCAATCTTGGAAGTTGTTACAGTAAGGCGCTAATCTTGGAAGTTGTTATAGCAAGGCGCCAATCTTGGAAGTTGTTACAGCAAGGCGTCAATCTTGGAAGTTGTTACAGCAAGGCACCAATCTTGAAAGTTGTTACAGCAGGGTGCCAATCTTGGAAGTTGTTACAGCAAGGTGCCTATCTTGGAAGCTGTAACACGACTGCTGCAACAGGTGCCACCGATTCAGCTATTACACGACTGCTACAAAATGTGCCACCGATTCTTCTGTTACACGATTGCTACAACAAATAGCATCGATCTTGAAATTTGTTATACATGTTCTTACATGTGTTAGCCTACACGATTAGTTCTAGATCTTGTATTTATGATATCATACGAACAGCTTGAGAATCGAGGGATTCTCATGGTTGTTCTGATTTTGTTCTAACTAGATGACTCTAACTTTAAATAGTAGAGCTTTTGTAATCAAAGGGGATGAATTTTGACTGTGAGAAAGTGAAGTAAAGAAATTCTTATTATACACAACATTTTGGCAAATCAATAAAAGAGTGGATTGAGTTTCTTTAGCGGACTGTAGCCTCTTTCTTTGAGTGGATTCAATGAGAAGGAAAGGGGCCACCTTCCTCATAGATTCCCCTCTATTTTGAATTCCAGATTAGTTGTTTTAATACGAATTATTTATCTGTCAACGATTCTGAGAATACAATTGTTGTTACAGTCTAGTTCCTTCTTGTTAGATGCGCATAAATTTGTCTCATGAGAATTAGAAGTCAATTGTTGAATGCTGCTGGAGAACTGCTTTCCCTTTTTCTACATTAGATTAACATCTTGTTTCCAAGTAAAAGAAAATAAAAAGTGTGAATTACTTTCTTACCATAAGTAGATTTCCTTTCTGCAATTAATTTACAACTTCTTCCTGTAAAAGTAAAATAGACAAATAGATTAGAATAATGCAATCCAGGATTCTTATACACGCATCAGTTTATATTTCAGCTATGATTTCAAATCCTCTAGAACTCCAGTTGTACCAGCACCATTTCATTAGTGATTATTTTTGTTTCTTTTTACACTTACCTACTACAATTAGATTAAGTGTTGCTTTCATTATCTAGCATAGACTGTGGACAATTATCTTGAAACGATAGACTTCCCTGGGTTGACAATTTATATTGAACACCTTAATCTTCTATTTATTTAGACGATTAAAGTGCCCAACATTTTGGCGTCGTTGCCAGGGAGAATAATTATAGATTTTTGTAAAGCACATTAGTTTTCTTTCTAAGGAATGATTAGTCTGCATGAATCAAGAAACGTGAGGACGTACCCCCCAAAACACTAACCCTACAGGTACCAGAGGACGTGGAGGAAGAAATCCTACACTGGGAAGGCAAACCCTTGTTGATGAAATTATAGCCAGAGCAGATTCTTGTCCAGGATCTATTTTTCACCCTGCAAATCCTCCAAGAAGATGTAATCCTTAGTCCTTAGAACTACCCCTTCTTGAAACATCATTTTAATCAAGGGCTGGAGCTGAAGCTGAACTCAAAGTTGAAGATTTGTCACCAACAAATCAGCAAGCAACACTAGAGAACATTGAATATCAAGGAAGTACAGCTCGGAACAGGGAAAATCCAAAAGAAGCAGTTTATCAGATTGACGGTAGGATAGTCACTAAAGAAGAGTGGGACACTTTTCATATTGAGTGGAGAGAAAGAGCACATATGGAAAATCAAGGGGATAATGAAGAGGATTTCCACCAAGAGAACCCACAGAACAATGAAGAGGAGGTAAATAATGAAAATACTATCTATACCCTGGTTTTTCCTATTTCTAATGTTCCCACACGAGGGATGGCTCCTATGAAAAAAATACCTCTCTCCGCTCTGCCAAATTTTCATGGATTATCTACTGAGGATCCGGATGAGTTTCTATTGAATTTGACATTTTGTGTAGAAGATATGACTACACTACCACTGCACAAAATCTTAAACTATTTCCAGCTACATTGAAAGGTAATGCATTGAGATGGTTCATGAGCCTTGAAAGAGAGAACATTTCAACATGGGTACAAATGAAGCAGATTTTCCTAAACAAATACCAAGACTACTGCCGAACAAGAGAACGAAGAGAGGAATTGTTCAAAATGTCTCAGAAGGAGGATGAAACCCTTGAAGATTTTATGGAACGACTCTAGTATAATCTACAAAGGTTTGGACATCCAGATGTGAGTAAGGACATTTTGAAAACCATTTTGCTAAAAGGAGTTAGAGAAGACTGTTTAGATATGTTGAATATGCTTGGCAAGGGAGATATATCTAAGGAAACCTATGAGGACATTGTAGATCTCTGTAAAAGATGTTCTTGAGGTTCTACAAAGAATAGGTTAGCTACCAAGGATACCACTTTTTCAAGGGTACAGAAATCAGCCAATGGAGGAGCAACAAGATCAGAAATAGGTAATCTGTTAGAGAATTTCAAAACATAAATGATTAACTCTTTTGCTTCACAAATGGACACTTTGCAGGTCAAACAGAAACAAGCAGAATCAGAGCAAGCATTGTGCATTTTCTATCTGAAATGCAGAAAGAAACATCCACCAAGGGAGTGCCCGTTGAATAGTGTCCAGGTATGTCTTATCTGTGAATTAGATCATGCTACTGACCAATGTCCCTCTCTACCAAGAGTAAAAGAATCAATGAAGGCAGCTAATGAGGAATCGGAGGTTGTCTATCGAATAACACAGAGGAGACAATGGCAGCCACGAATTCAAGGTATGAACTCTCAATTCTCTCCTTCAGCAAATAATTATTGGAACAATCAGCCACAATATGGCCAGACGAATGCCCCTCCTCCACATCATATGCCACCCCCTTATCAAGATCCCAATGCATGGTTACCTATGCCCAATCAACATAATCATCATGGACAATGGAACCCATATTGGAGAGGCCCTCAACAACAGCTTAGTTATCAAAACTATCAACAACCAAACCCTATCAACAACAGTTCCAACCCTAGTACCAGCAGCAACAGCTACAATTACCTCCTAATGCCCCACCAAGAAATCCTCCCTTACGACCTCAGATGCCTATGCAACCTAACCCAAACCCAAATAATAAGGCCATTCAGAACATAGATATACACAATGTGTCAGCCTTGTCTATTACTCCTATGACTTGTGATGAAATCACATTACGATCAGGGAGAATAGTCGAGCCAATAATTGAAGATGCTCCATCTTCAGAATCAGACAAGGAATCAGGGGAAAGGCCATCTGTTGATACAGAAGAAATTGATTAACCCATTATAGAGCCAACAGATCCACCATTCCCTGAAAGAATGACAATTACTAAACCTTTGGAATTACCATCTTTCAATCTCTTAGGAGAATTGCAAAATCTGCACATTAATATTCCACTATTGCAAGCGATAAGAGATGTCCCTATTTATGCCAAGACTGTAAGAGATCTCTATCTAAAAAGACCTGGACAAAAACCCAGGGACCCTCTCATAATGCACGTAGTGGGGGATTTGTCTGAGTTGATGTTAGGAAAAACCCCACCTATTAAATATGGAGACCCGAGAAACCCCACAGTCATTGTCAAAATAGGACAGACATCTATTCCCCATGTGCTAGTCGACTTAGGAGAAGCAATTAACATCATTCCTATAGAAACTATGCAATTGTTGCAACTCAGAACACAAGTCCCACCTACTCCTACTGTACTAGAATTAGTCGATCGTTCCACCATCAGACCAGAAGGAGTAATAGATGATTTAGTCATTTCAGTAGATTCATGGGAGTATCCTGCTGATTTTGTTGTTCTGAAACCCAAAACCCGGTTGGGGGGGCACCCCCTAATTCTGGGAAGACCGTGGTTAGCTACATTTGATGCCTTCATTGGTTGTCGATCTGGTTCAATGACCATCTCTGATGGTTATAACACAAAAAAACTGACCTTGTATCCTCATGCTACACCAAGTACAGAACCCAAAAATTCTTTATGGATGGACACAGAGGATGAAAGTGCTCTGCCTGTGTTAACCATAGGAAAAGAAATGAGTTTCAAAGATGAGATAGAGGACGATTTAATCAACTGCTTTATCTGTGACTCCTCTGTTGTTACACAGAATACACACCACCAATTGATTAAAGTCTTCGACCCTATCGCACGGGTAGAGATGAGCTTAGAAATGTTCTCAGAAGACACTGAAAATAAAATTGATTCGACTGTAACAACAATCATTGTAACACCAACCGCTGTAACAAAAAAAGTTTTAATAGTAAATGATGAAAAATAAACAGTTGAATTATTTCCTATAGTCAATTCTAAGAGCATCATTGTAGAAATTGAACCTGGAAAAACCTTGAACAGCAATCCCGATTTATCCACTATTGAAACTCACCGATTGATGAAATTACTAATTGAAAATAAAGAAGCATTTGCCTGGGATTACATGGATATGAAAGGCATTCCATCTTAATTATGCACTCGTCATATATACATTAAGGAAGAATGTCAACCCATTTGCCAATCCCAACAAAGAATGAACCCAAACCTTAAAGAAATTGTTAAGGAGGAACTGTAGAAACTTCTCAATGCCGATTTCATTTACCTATATCAGACAGCGAGTGGGTTTCACCATTGGTTATTGTACCTAAAAAGAATGGGAAATGGAGAGTATGTGTGGACTATAGAGCCTTGAATAAGGCCACACAAAAGGATCATTTCCCTCTGCCATTTATTGATCAGGTTCTAGATAACCTAGCTGGGAAAAAGTTTTTCTCTTTCTTAGATGGATTCAGTGGCTATAACCAAATCAAAATTGCTCCACATGACCAAGGTAAGACCAATTTTACCAGCCCTTGGGGAATATTTGCCTACAAGATTCTCCCATTTGGCTTGTGTAATGCACCATCCACTTTCCAAAGAGTTGTAATTGGTATCTTTTATGATATGGTGAATGATTGTATGGAGATATTCATGGACGAATTTACACCTTATGGTGTTGATTTCGATGAAGCTTTGTCTAATATGGAAAAAGTTCTCAAAAGATGTATACAATATCATCTTTCTTTAAGTACAGAAAAATGTCACATGATGATGAGCGAGGGTGTAGTGTTGGGACACTTCATTTCTTGTGTAGGAATTGAGGTACTCCCAGCCAAAATCCAGGTAATTTTGGACATTCCAACTCCATCAACTTAGAAATAGGTAAGAAGTTTCTTAGGGCATGCTGTATATTACAGGAGATTCATTAAAAAAAAATCCAAACTTGCCTCTCTCGTGTTTTTCCTCCTAACAAAAGATGTTGACTTTCGATGGACTGACAACTGTGAATTGTCTTTTGCGGATCTGAAACAGAAATTGTCTATAGCTCCCATTCTGAGAGGGCCCAATTGGGCTCTGCCTTTTCACATTTCTTCAGATGCCTCAAATACTGCAATTGGTGCAGTACTAGGGCAATAGGAGGGCAAAGAGCCCTATGCTATCTATTATATCAGCAAGAACATCGCTCCTGCTGAATTGAATTATACAGTTACTGAAAGAGAATTCTTAGCAGTAGTTTATGCAATCAATAAATTTAGGCATTATGTCACTGGTTATACTAATTTTATTCATACTGATCATACAGCAATTAAATATCTCATGAATAAACCTATTACTAATGCCCGAGTAACAAGATGGTTATTACTACTCCAAGAATTTGCCATCACTATAGTAGATAGACCAGGAAAATAAAATGTGGTTGTTGATTTTCTCTCAAGGTTACATATCAATGATGATAATACACCTATAGATGATTCCTTTCCTGATGAACATTTGTTTGCGGTATCTGCTCACTCACCTTGGTATGCAGACATTGCTAACTATTTGGTTGCAGGGAAGGTACCTCCACATCTATCTCCTCGAGAAAGAAGGAAGATTATTCAGAAGAGTGATCGGTATAGTTGGATAGGAGGATACCTTTTCTACACAGGCCTAGATCAGGAAATCAGGAGATGTGTAAGGGATGATGAAGTGTATGATCTGCTGAAATCTTTCCATGATGGCCCTTGTGGGGGTCATTTTGTTGATAAAAGGACTGGGCATAAAATATTAAGGATGGGCTATTTCTAGCCCACCATATTTCAAGATGCCAAGAAATATGTTCAGAGTGTTGACAGTTGCCAATGAATGGGTCAACCAAATCACAGAGATGAGATGCCTCTCCAGCCTCAGATAGTGTTAGAGCCTTTTGAGAGATGGGCCATGGATTTCATAGGGCCCATTAACCCACCTTCTAATCAGAAAGTCTATATACTGGTTTGTACAGATTACATGACCAAGTGGGTGGAGGCAAAAGCACTCATTAGGGCCTCAGAAGAATCTGTCTTAGCATTCTTGTTCGAAGATATATTTGTTCAGTTTGGTGTTCCCAGAGAATTAATAACTGATGGAGGTCCCCCTTTCACATCCCATAAGTTTGAAGCCTTACTCAATACATATCATGTGTTACATAGGATAGCTTCTCCATACCATCCACAAGGCAATGGCCAGGTGGAAAGCACCAACAAAGTTATTGAAGACATTCTTACTAAAACAGTCAGAGAACATCGTCGGGATTGGAGTGACAGATTGCATGAAGCTCTATGGGCTTACCGAACTACTTGGAGGAACACCACTGTTTTTTCTCCTTATGAGTTGATATATGGAAAAATGCATGTTTTTCCCATTGAATTCGAAATCAAAACCTTAAGAATTGCATCAGAAGTCTACCTTGACTTGACTTTGGCACAGAAGGCCAGACTGAAGGAGCTCAATGAGCTTGATGAAAAGCGTTTGGACGATATTCATCAAACCATGGTAATTCAACAACAGAGAACAAAATGGCACCACCGAGTCATCAAGAAAAAATTATTCCAGAAAGGAGATTGGGATCTATTGTATGATTCATGCTTTAAAGAATTTTAGGGTAAGTTGTGTACACGATGGCTCAGACCTTATGAGGTAGACACTTTTTTTTCCAACGGGACAGTCGGGCTGATTACTATTGATGGATCCAATACATAGTTACATGCAAATGATCATCGCCTATGTCTATATCAGCATCCACAGTTGAAAGAAAAATTCAAATCTCGTTGTACAGCCGATACAGGTTATCACTTCTTAAAAGGAAAGGAGCTTGCTCCTTCCCCTTTAGAACCTTAGGACTTATTTTACTTAGACCTTGTATATAAATAAACTCAGCAAAATTTTTGTTTGAAATTTTCTTTCTTTTACTATGCTAATAAATTCAGCCTTGAAAGGTATTAGGCAGTTATGTGTGTGCAGGAGAATTGATGAACAATAAATTAAGTACCGCAAAAAAGGTCAAAGGATTAGTTGATGGAAGTTAAAAAACTTCCTAAAAACTAAGTGTTGCAGCGTTTGGCCAATTTCTCGTTGTTACACCCTCGGCCAATTTCTTGTTGTTACACCCTCGGCCAATTTCCTACCGGTACACCCTTGGCCAATTTCTTGCTGTTACACCCTTCGGTCAATTTCTTGTTGTTACACCCTTGGCCGATTTCTTGTTGTTACACCCTCAGCCAATTTCCTGCCATTACACCCTTTTTCGATTAATTGGCCGTATTTCTTGTTGTTACACCATTTTCTTTTTCGATGTTGTAACACATATCTCCGCCAATTTGGCCGAAGTACCTGCTGATACACTGAAAGATACTATTCTTTTTGGCCACCTCACTTCTCTCTTTCTCATTTCTGCCAATGCTACTACTCTAGCTCTACAATCTTTCTGTGTTGCAGCACCGCTGATTTGTCCGACCTGTTGATTTGTCAGCAACGCTGATTTGTCCGAACTGTTGATTTGTCAGCACCACTGATTTGTCAATCTTTCCACTTTCTCTGTCTAAAGGCATTGTTTCATCATTTTTAACTTCGCATCTAGCATTTTTTTTAGCTGATCAACTACAGAAAGGACTCCATCTCTGCTCCAGACATCATATCATCATTTTTCACACCATCCTTCATCATTTCGGTCATTCCACGTGACTCAAATGGCGGTTGAAGAGTACAGTTACTTCGACAGATCATTATGTGCGGCAAGATAAGAGGTACACGACTAATCCTGCGTGTTAAAGTAATGAAGATATAAAGGCACACTTCCTATTTACTTACCAGTTGTCCCAAATTGATGCACTCGGAGTTAATATGATTATATGGGAAGGGGAAATGCAAATCTAGTCATCCAAACCTCATTTTATACCCACCTCCACCACCTTTTCGACCACACCTCTTTTTGCCGAGACATTATATTCCTTATGCAAAACATGTTCGCACTTGCTGCGACTCTGGTTTAGGTGCTACATTCTCTTCCTACATGCCTATTAGATTCTCAAGTAATATCATGGGTGGATCAGTCGTGCGATATGAACCAGCAAATCTGGACACTTTGTTGTTACACCCAGAGGCATACCAAATATTTCTCCAGGCCAGTTGGATAGTGTATTTTAAGAAGCTCAAGGGCTTTAATGAAGACGAGGTTTTAGAATTTTGTCAAAATCTCACCGAAGGATATTCAATGGTGAATGGGGTAAGAATTCCAGTATCAGAAGAAAGCATTTCTATTGTGACAGGCTTGCCCACAACAGGAGACCGATGGTTTCACAGAAAAACACATCTCTCATATGCACATAAGGGTTTCTTTACCCTTGAAGGTAGAGGAGAAGACATCAATTCTTTACCAGAGCCATGGGGGAAAGTCGCAGAGTTCATCAAAAGATACATTACCTTCGAAGGCAGGTACCAAGTTGTTTATTTTTCTGATTTTCTCTTATTATCACACCTGCGACATCAGAAATTTCTAAACATTCCTTATTTTCTCCTTCATTCATTACATAACATGGATCATTTTGTAAAGAAATCCAAGAACCCCAAGAACTTCCTCTCTAATCAAAAACTCATCGGACTTTTAATTCATAGAGGTATGGGCATTTCCAATAACCCATTACATGTTGTAGCAGACCCGCCACATTCTATCCCCGCAGCCACAATTGCCTTAGTACCTGAAACCGAAATCCATGGACCTCTTCCTAAGTCTCTACCCTCGGCTGCAACAGTCGTCCAAACCCATACTGTTGCTACCCATTAGACGACTCAGAGAAGAAAACGCACAACCTGAGCCCATTCTAGAACCAACCAGAGAACCCTCGATGAGCCTGCAGCTGTGGTCGAACCACCTGCTACACAACCAGCTACTCACCCAAGCCTTGAGTAACAGCCATTAGCTAAGACAGTTGTCATTGAAAAACTCACCCCTCCTATCTCTGCTTCACCTTGAAAAATAACAAGGACAACACGGTCTGCTGCAATAGAAAGTCAAACTTCACCCTTTGTTGTTGCACCGACAGTACAACAAGAGCCTCCTATTGTTGCAACCATCGTTTCAAGTCCTACAATTACTGCCAGTGGATTACAACGGAAAAGAAAACATCCATTCAAGGGCAAAAGTCTAACTTCCACCTCTTTTGTTGCACCGGCAATACCACAAGAGCCTCTTATTGCTACAACCACCATTACAGGTCCTTCTATTACTGCTAATGGATTACAACCAAAAAAAAAAAAAAAACGTCCATTCAGGGCAAAGGTTGGAAAGATATCGACCAAATTACATCAGTTGCAACACAGAGTCCGCCTACTGTTGTCACAGAGAATTCTACAGAGGTACGTATACCAAACTTTACTCTATGTAAAGAACTTCAAGCAACTATCCTCTCCATTCAGACTGAAGGTAAGCAAATTGCAGCCGAATCATCGGCTCCGCCTGATGATTATGTGCATCACACGTCAAGTGATGATGTACAGATCATTGCAGACCCCACTATACCAGAATTTTCTACTTGTGTGGTTGAAGAAGAATGACATGTTCCCCCTCTAGCAATGAAGAAGAAAGACCCTACTTTTGTTTCTAATTTACCTATGAGAAGAACCAGGTCCAACAGGTCTGCAGAAGCTGCAATTGGATGGCCAATCTGAAACAGACTATTCCTATTCTTCATCCACTATCCTCTATGGTTGATGAAGGAACTGACACACAAGAACCAGTCTCTCTCAATAACCAAATAGTGACAATAAATACACCTGAAAACGATGGGCCTGGTCTACAAGAACAGACAATGCAGGATGTAGTTGTAATACAAGCACCAACTGTCCAAGTCGAGACTGTTCCACAAGAACCAGTCATGACAGAAATGACTATAACACAAGAACTAGTTGCACTAGAGGAGGTTGTTCAACCAGAGATGGTAATGCAGGATGGATCTTTTGACAGAGCACCAGTCATGACTGACACAGTTGTTATACCATAACATGCAATAGATAATTTTGAGAATGTGCCACTTACCCAATTGTTTGCCCAGATTGAGAGAAAGATCAGGAATACTGAAAATTCCAAAATTATTGCACTCATAACAGAGAATGAAAACCTCAAAACTGAATTAAATACCCTAAACCAAGAGGTGGAGGCTGCTCGACAGAAGAATCTAGAGGGGATCACCATGGACATTCTAGCACTAACAAAAGCAGTTATGGACAGAAATAAAGAACTCATGTGCTTTGAGTGTGGAAACCTTTACTTTGAGGCAGGATATAAGGTAGTCAAAGTACCAATTGCAAAAGGACCAGCAACTCTCTCAGTCAAGACTGAGCATGAAAATACTGCTACACAAGCACTAGTGAAACCGAGAAGATCTCAACGTCATAAGATAGTTGTTGGTTTACCAGCAGCTTTCAAACCAGAACCTTTGTTTTCATCTCGAGTTGTTTCTCAAGCAACTCAAATTGATTCTTTTCTTAAAGACAGCGAAACTCAGACAGATTGTTGACAGAGCAGATTTTCTTTTTTAGGCACAGAATATTAACATACACGCATTTAGCAAGTTATCTTAGCAATTTTGCACTGGAGGAGCTAGTTCCCTAATTCAGCTACAGAGTAAAGTTTGGATGTGTTTTTGCATGAGGACATGCAATGTCTTCAGTTGGGGGGCATGTTAGGACCCAGAAATGTCCCTTTTTCACCACATATTTAGCCCATTCAACCTTATCCTCTCTAAGCTAATGCCTACTATAATGTGTGCTAAGAACTCTTTTTTCCCCAGGTATAAATCATTCAGCTTGCTTTTATATTTTTATTTACTTAGCATGTTTGATTGGTAACGTGCACATATTTTACCCATAAAATGATTCAACTAATGATCGGAATGTATAGAACAGCCAAGTCTGGAATAATGGTCGTTGTTGTTACACCGGTTGTTACAGCAAGGCACCAATCTTGGAAGTTGTTACAGCAAGGCACCAATCTTGGAAGTTGTTACAGCAAGGCGCCAATCTTGAAAGCTATTACAGCAGGGTGCCAATCTTGGAAGTTGTTATAGCAAGGCGCCTATCTTGGAAGTTGTTACACGACTGCTGCAACAGGTGCCACTGATTTAGTTGTTATATGATTGTTGCAACAGGTGCCACCGATTCTGTTGTTACACGACTGCTACAACAAATGACACCGATCCTGAAAGTTGTTATACATGATGTTACATGTGTTAGCCTACAAGATTAGTTCTAGATATTGTATTTATGATATCATACGAACAGCTTGAGAATCGGGGGATTCTCAAGGTTGTTCTGATTTTGTTCTAACTAGATGACTCTGACTTTAAATAGCAGAGCTTTTGTAATCAAAGGGGATGAATTTTGACTGTGAGAAAGTGAAGTAAAGAAAATATTATTATACACAACATTTTGGCAAATCAATAAAAGAGTGGATTGAGTTTCTTTAGCGGACTGTAGCCTTTTTCTTTGAGTGGATTCAGTGAGAAGGAAAGGCCCACCTTCCTCACAGATTCCCCTCTATTTTGAATTCCAGATTAGTTGTTTTAATACGAATTATTTATCTGTCAACGATTATGAGAATACAATTGTTGTTACAGTCTAGTTCCTTCTTGTTAGATGCGCATAAATTTGTCTCATGAGAATTAGAAATCAATTGCTAAATGATGCTGGAGAACTGCTTTCCCTTTTTTTGCATTACATTAACATCTTGTTTCCAAGTAAAAGAAAATAAAAAGTGTGAATTACTTTCTTACCATAAGTAGATTTCCTTTCTGCAATTAGTCTAGAACTTCTTCGTGCAAAAGTAAAATAGAAAGATAGATTAGAATAATGTAATCTGGGATTCTTATACACACATTATTTTATATTTCAGCTATGATTTCAAATCCGATAGAACTCCAGTTGTACTAGCACCATTTCATTAGTCATGATTTTTGTTTCTTTTTACACTTCCCTACTACAATTAGATTAAGTGTTGCTTTCATTATCTAGCATAGACTGTGCACAATTATCTTGAAACAACAGACTTCCCTGGGTTGACAATTTATATCGAACACCTTAATCTTCTATTTATTTAGACAATGAAAGTGCCCAACACCATGTACGAGAAGAGTTTCCTAGAGAACCAACGGATACAGCGATTGGTGACCCATGTATTGTGATGGATGGCTACTCTTTTATATGGACTTCAACAAACATTGTTTATGTTTGCATGTACAAGATGAGGAAGATAAAGGATGAAAAAGGGAAAATACTAGAGGTTTAAGAAGACTGGAGATGAAATGGGACCAGAGAGTATTAATGATTATGATGGCCTAATGGGATCACAAGTATTGGTTAATGGGGGAGTATGATGAAATAACTCCTACTTGTGATCATGAATAATTAATAAATTATATGATGCTTTGTAATAAGGTAGGTTATTTCTAGAAGTCTACATGAGTGTGAGAGATGAGGCGAAATGAGAGAATTTAGGGATGGAGATCACTTGAGAGATTCATGGAGATATTGTGGAGGGAGTTGTGGAGATAGTTATGGAGATGGTTTGAACCGACCATCTAATTATGTAATCGTTGTTATGGTCACTTATTTTTTATAAAAGGGACAATTTGTACACAAAATAAACATATGAGAATGGTTGATTAATAAAATTTCCCCTTCGGGGGATTGGAGCATTTTTGTAGTGTCCCTTGCTTGGAAAAATAGTAGTGTATGTGTGTGTCTTTTATTAGGCTATGGCTGTGAGGTTCCTCGGTGTAGTGTATCACCTAGAGTCAAATGGGAAAATAGAGAGGACTAACAAAATAATTGAGGACATGCTTAGAATGTATGTGATGGATCATCCATCAAAGTGGGAGGATTATATCAATTTAATTGAATTTTCCTACAGTAATGGGTATTAAGCCTCATTGAAAATGATTCCATTTGAAGCATTGTATGGCAGAAAGTGTAGCACACCAGTGAGTTGGGATAATCCAGCAGACAGAGCAGTTGTTGGGATAGATTTGTTGAGTGAAATGGAAGAGCAAATGACAAAGATCAAGCAGAATTTAAAAGCGGCCCAAGATAGGAAGAAAATTTATGTAGATAAGAACATAGTATTTAGAGATTTCAAAATGGGCGAACATGTGTTTTTAAAAGTAAAGGTGAAAAGAAGTTTTCTAAGATTAGGAAATTGCCAAAAGTTGGTAGCAAGATATTGTGAACCTTTTGAAATCTTAGAGAAAATAGGGCTAGTTGCATACATGCTAATATTTATTGCATCCATGGGAGTTCATAATGTATTTCATGTATCATTATTAAAGAAATATGTTCCTAGCCCTAACCACATAATTGATTGGAATGTGATCCAGGTGGAGCACGAAGGGGATTTCCGCGTGGAACCAGTACGCATCCTAGACCAGAAAGTCAAAGCCACATGGATGGTAAAGGTTCAATAGACCTACTACAGTCTTGAAGATGCTACATGGGAGCATGAAGAAAACATGTGGGAAAAATACCTACAAATTTTTGACAATTTTGAAGCAAACAAAATGCAAAACTCCATTTTGAGCAATTACAGTTATGGAACCACATCTCAGAGTCCTAGCCAACTGCGCTAGGGACCCTGATGAAATAATGGCTCATTCCTTGGGTTAATCCTAATAAATGAATGGTGCATTCCTTATATTATCACGTGCATTCCTTGGGTCGGAAAGTTGAGAGGACGAGGAGATTATGGTTGTAACTGTTGTTGGAGTTGTGAAAGTGCAGAATTTTTATTTTCTACGTATTGTGATGTAAATTTGCATATATGTATATCGACATAGTGTTCACTGAGGACAACGCACAATTGTAGGGGAGGGGGAATGTAACACCCCCACTATAATCCCCAATTTAATTAATGCTTATATAGATATAATGTGTGACTACGACCAAAGCAATGTAATATGTGAATTGTATTTCTATGTTTTAACAATAAAATCTGATGTCAGCTGCTAAGGGGACATGGACAGAGATGGGGGATAAATTGATCCACAAGAGAAGGGATAGTCTAGGATAATGGTCAAGAGGGGTCCAAGGGGGAATTACCCATGTATATTAATTCAACCAATTGTCCTAAATTTGTTATTTGTATATGAACCTTCTAATTTCTGATTGAGTATTCCCAAAGCCAATCATTGAATACATGTAAGAGGGTGGGTGTGAGAAGTAACATCCCATAGTTATTGGCCACATGGTGGCTGAGTAAAAATAGCTTGGGGAAGTGTGTGAGTCAAAAAAGAAACATGGTGGCTGAGTAAAATTAGCTTGGGGAAGTGTGTGAATCAATAAAGGAATCCAAAGGAGAAGAATTTGTATGGGTAGCTACCACAGTTTTACACATTTAGTTTTTTGTGCATGAGCAGCGAGTAGAGAGAAATAAAGAGAGCTTGGAGATGGAACATCCATGGAGGGAAAATTCTATAGCATGTTGGAGCATTTTTGGAGCATTTTGGAGCTAAAGATTGAAGAGATAGGTGCCTAAAGAGTGAACTCTTGTGTGAGTTGCATTGTAACAACAAGTGTTTATTATTGTTTTCTGGTATTTTTCCTAGTAGCAATTTGCTTTGAGTTCCCAGCTGAGAGATTCTTGGTTACCTATGCCAGAGATACCTCGATAAACAAATGGGTTTCCCAAGGGATTGAGATCAGTGAAGGGGTACATTCCTTGGGTTGAGTAGGTCAAGAGGAAGAGATTTGATGGAAAATTGGGATAGTTGTAGGAGAATACCAGTGGGTTATGAGTTATATGAGTTGTGAGTGGACAGTGAGGGACCACACTCTTTTGTGGATTACTAGCCTCAAATCGGGGTGAATTATTGTTGAGATTTGGAACAACAGGTCTATGGTTGGGTAAAACATCCATCCCAAGCAGTTGGTTGCACAACTAATTTGAAAGATAAGTGTTTTATTTGTTTTTTGTCTTGTATTTATGAGTTAAATTGTTATGCATGAACTCTGTGTATTTAAGTAGAATTTATATGATGCTATGATTGGTTTGTTAGTTGTATTTCATGTCTATTTTAGCATGTTGTAGATGCATCTAATTTATGTTAATAGACAACAGTTAAATATGCATGTAAATCGTAGTTGGAAACTACAGGAATTTATTTAGTTAGCGGAAACTTTCATTTTTAAGAGTATTATGCACCGTAATGTTCCTTAGTTGGGATAGGGGACATTACAGAGACCCTACAAACTACAGGTTTTCCTTACTCCCACAATTTTTGCTTTGGAATATTTAAGACAAAGACTGAACTCAGACTATGTCCATTCAAAATAAAATAGTATCATATCACTTCCAAGACAAATGGCATCATATACTTACTTAGAGCTCAAGTAGAGGAGTAAGTTGGCCAACCTAATCTCAACCATGTAGGTGAAAAAAGATAAAATAAAACATTATCAGTACAAGGAGAACACCTTATAGTGGAGGTTTTTATAGAACCTCCCCAAAAAAAAATTATCCCTTGTATTTTTATAGTGGAGGTGTTTAATGGAGGCGGATGGGCGGAGGTTTTTGTAGAGATTTTAACATGGGTGCACCTAAGTCAACCGACCACACTGATGCGTCAAGCGGACCAACTGCATCGGTGCACCTAAGTGGATCGACCACATCGGTTCTCTTACAAAAACATATTGCAATGATGCTTAACAAATAAAGCACATCGATAACTACTGTAATATAAAATAAAAAAATATCATTTTTATTTGATAAAAAATAAAATGCATCATGGTGATCCCCCAATGACAAAGCGCACCATGTGCGTATAATGAATGCATCAAAACAAGTTAGAAAAAATGATTTTTAAACAAAAAAAATTAATTTAAAAACCATAAACCTTCCATGGTGTGTTGAGAAACTAGTACAACCTCGGTGCATTTCGGTAAAAGAAATGCACCGGTGCATCTTACTATCGAGCGCACCACTAAAGGGTAAAATAAAATAAAAAATTACCAAACTAAATCAATGCGCCGAAATATTCAGTGAAAGAATGAAAAAGAATTTTATATTTTCAAAATTTATGTGTTTATAAATGAAAACCCTAATCATTATTTCATTCTTTTTCCAAAATTTAGAGGGGAGATTTGTGCAAGAGAGATTTACGAGCAAACTCTTTGGAGTGGGTAGATTTTTTTGAAGAGCCAAATTTACATACAATTTTGTAGAGGAGAAATTTTAGGTATGTGAATTTATTCTATTCATCATCTCAATCTTTCCCCCATTTGATTCAAACAAATTTCAGTGCATTATCATAAAAATAAAAGCGTTTCACAGTTACATTTGGTATTGGAAGCCCTAGATTCCTTGTTATTTCTCTTGGTTTTCTTCTCTACATTTAACACGTAGATTTTTTTTAAGCAATAGATTTTTATAGGGTTTCTTTACTTGTATATGGGGAATTTGGTATTTGTTGCAATGGGATCACTCATTGCATTGGATCCCAAACCTTATAATTGTCATTTTTCTTTAAAACAAACATTTATATGGTTCATGGTGTGCACTGTACAGGAATAACACACCAATGTGCATGTTCTTGTCAACAACACCACAGAGTTTAAAATAAAAATAATTATGTTCACATGTTCGGCAGTTCTCAATAAACAATAATGAGGCAACGGTGCTTCTATTAATTTATAGAGCATCAATGCATATACATATTATTGAAGCATGGATGCATATACATATTATTGAAGCATCGGTGTGTATACATATTGTTAACACATCGGTGCATACTAGTTTATTATACGCATCAAAATCTTATTTTGTAAAAAACAATCGTAGTTTTTATATCTAATGATTCTTGTTTTTTTCTTATAGAATATGGTCAATAGAAGTTCAAGGAAAACAACTTATTGCAGCAATCACGATGGTAGCTCATCCCAACAAGAGAACAAGGCAAGTTCTTTAAGTTGTAATAAAATTTTAATATCTTTGAATTATCTATAGGTTTAAATTAATGATGTG
Source organism: Picea engelmannii (assembly GCA_009831015.1). Taxonomy (NCBI): domain Eukaryota; kingdom Viridiplantae; phylum Streptophyta; class Pinopsida; order Pinales; family Pinaceae; genus Picea; species Picea engelmannii. The sequence continues at coordinate 74,440 of ML795292.1, forward strand.
TGTTGGTTAAGGCATGTCATGGAAATTCCAAGGGACAAATGAGGGGAAAACCAATACATGTTGGTGGAGATGTCCAAAAAAGTGTACAAGGAGATGGTAAAACAAATGAACATAATTACATCACAAGATGAGTCATCCCAACAATTACAACATGCATCAAAGGTATGTAATCATTCATTTATTCTTTTATGTAATTTGAATTTAATTATCGCATGAAATACTAATTTTCAATTGTTTTGTTGTAGAAATGGAAAAAAAATGAAACCCATTCAGCACATAAGACAGGACGACGAGGAATAAAAGGGTTGATCGCAAGGTATGTGAGTGCTTACTTTTTCGGTCTTACTTAAAATTTCGTCTTTGTTATGATCTCTATATTTAAATAATTAATTTACACTCATCCGTGGATGTCTTCTAATAGGTGCTAACATACAAAGAAGAACCAATTGTAGAATTGATATACATTGGGTTAAGTATGGGTTGTGAGTATATGTTTATGTATCGAGGTTTGATTAAACAATTTGTAAGTAGGTATGGTGTTTAACTTCCCTTGTTTTATAATTAATGGAACAACAAGAAACCTTTATATTAATTATCTCGACTGCGCTTTGTCATGGTGTATTAAACATGCAGGAAACAAAGTATGGAGTGCATCCAACATAAGATATTTTGAGAGATGACATGCAGGATGGCTGATGTCAAATGACAATCGATATAATTGAATGTTACTGCGAGTTGTATCTTTTGGAATATTTGTCTGTGAAAATCGTGGAGTTTGTTTAATGTACTCGACATATTGTCCCAATTGCATGAGGACATGTTACCAATGAATGCAATAATTACATATTGTTTGCATTTTGATTATTGTGGACCTTTACAATGTCCCATTTTGTGTGACGATGGGTCACTTATTCCTATATAATAAAATGGGTTTCTTATTTTATTGCATTGTCAAATGTTGTAAGATGTTGCAATGTTGATTAATTAATATATGAATAATTTACATTGTTACAAATAACAAAGGTGTAATCTGTTGGATAACTTGTTAATGCAATCATTATATCAAAACACAATAACAAAAATATAATAATCAATATTATTATAAAAAAATATTTGATTTTGAGATGATTAATTGAAAATTTGTGAAAAAAACAATTAATTAAAATATATACATATCAATGCATTGTATTCTTTTGAACTCACTAAACGATGCATTTTTATGAGTTATACGCATTGGTGCTAAACATTGTGAGAAAAAATCGTTGTTTTAAACGACATAATGTATGATTATATTTTTATCATTTCAAAACATTTCGGCGTGCATGATTACAATACGCATGGGTGCATGCAAATATAAAAAACGTCGGTGCTCTTTATTTGAGTGTATGCACTAGTGCTTTTTATTTATGTGTATGCACCAGTGCTTTTCATTTATGTGTGTGCGCCAGTATGTGATAGTCAATACCGCACTGGTGCATTTTTACCAATACAAGCACCAACAAAAAAAACCTCTGCTAAAACCTTTGTTTGCCCAATTGTTTTAGTTATATGGAACTTTCGTCAAAACCTTCGCTACAAATAGTGGAGAATTTTTTGAAAATTTTGCCCAATCTTGTAACACTAAAAATCTCAACTACAAGGTGTACCAAATTTTATGTAAGTCATTAGGAGAGATCCTAATGATGTTGCATCCTTGTTGGAAGAGTTGATCTACAATTTGGTTATGCACCTTGAAAACATGATGTAAGTCTATAAACTAGATTTTGTTCTTCAAATCAATATAATATTGTAGGTATCCATGAAGACCAATGTTTCTTTGCTCCAAGGGCCCTGTCAATGACGACATAGTAACCTTGGAGTCCCCATATATATTGATATCACTTGTCCTTGCCTCCAAAGCTATTATCATTTATATCAAACTACCTTAACTTATACTTAGTTGTTTGTGATTGATCCCAATCAACATTCAAGGCCCATATAATGAAAATATGTAAGTATATTTTCCTTTATGGTGTCATTGTCTTCTGACCATGATTCCAAGGCCTCCTTATTAGATTCTCTTTCCCATTTACCATTTCCTATAGTGATATTCCTAACGACTGGCCAAGCTTCCTTTACAAAATGACATGGCAGAAATAAATGATGTACTCTCTCTAAATTATATTTGCATAATATGTAAAACCATGGCCCTTGCGATGATCTCCTCTATAAGTTATCCCGAGTGAGAAATTTAGTGAGTGGTATGAGCCATTGAAACATTCTTTCTTTTAAAAGCTTTTGGAGTTTCTAGATAGATACCATTTCCACATCTCCATCTCTATCCTTTGATTTTTTAGAGATACTTGGTATGCCTTGTGAATTTTATAAAACCTCTCATTTTGTTTGATGCCTAGGCAAAGATTCTTGTTGGTCTCGTGATATTATGGATTGTTGGTTTAATATCCAATTGTATACCTTTAACATGATTGACCCAAGGTTCAAGTCTACTAGGATTCCAACAAAGCCTCTAAAACTATCGGCCCTCCTGGTAAACCAGAAGGCAACGCAGTACACATAGTGCACTATGCAGTCTCACCCGAGATAGTCTTAATGGGTGACTGCAATACTCAAGTGTTTGCAGTCCAGGATTGAGTGGAGATCTGAGAAGTGTGTGTTGAAAGTTCTCTTTAACTTACTAAAACAATATATTGTCATTCCCAGTTGTGCATTAATATAATCAACTCATTCATCCATCATGCTAATATCTATTCATAAACAGTAAAAGAGACACAAGTAGTCAATCTCATAAAACATGTTTTACCATGGTTCACCCCCTCCTAGGCTACGTCCACAAAGCTCTGTCTCTTAAGCTATTCTATTATGGTAGTTCCAAAACTACAACATCACACGCTTTACAACCCATCTTTCGTCGGGTCAAGATCTATTGTGAGGCAGACTAGATCACACCAAGCTCTTCAGTCTATGATCTAACCCTCAAGATATACCCTCCTTACTCATGCACAGCTCAACAACTTACAAAATTAGGTCGTATAGCAAAATATTACAACTAGTTATCCAAACAGGACTCCTCCTCAAGATCCTCTATATCTATCTCTCCCCCCTTTTGAATCTCTAAAGCAACAACAACCTCCTTAAGAAATTCTAAGAATCCCTATATATACGTTTATGTCTCCTCGGCCATTACAATGCATTACAAAAACCCTAACCCTAACGTAGTTAGGTCTTCCATGCATGTGCGCTTGCTGCTCTTCCTTCCAGCTGTCACTTTCCTCATGCATGCCTTTCTTCCCAAAAAAGTTGTTCTTTCTTCATTGGCATGCTTCCAACAAGCCCCCAACACTGACATGTGGCTCGTCCCGATCCACCTAACCTCTATGTGCTTCGTTGATCTCCCTTGTGATCGCTTGGAACTTCTCCATGAGCTTCGTTGCTTACGTTTGGGCATGCGCAGTCTTCTCCTTGAGTGTGTCCAATACCTTCCCTACAATCTCGTTCCTGACCAA
>ML795292.1:78158-98623 GCA_009831015.1 Picea engelmannii
AACCTCTATGTGCTTCGTTGATCTCCCTTGTGATCGCTTGGAACTTCTCCATGAGCTTCGTTGCTTACGTTTGGGCATGCGCAGTCTTCTCCTTGAGTGTGTCCAATACCTTCCCTACAATCTCGTTCCTGACCAACCTTGCGCATTCTTCATAGGTCTGTGCAATATATGTTTTGGCTTCCTCTTCCAGTGCAATGACCTCTGTTGCTCGCTCCTGGAGAGGTTCCATTTGAGCCTGGCACTCCTTATTCTGCGTCTGTGCAATTATGATTTCTGCCTGCAGTTTCTTCATGTCTTGCGCCCCTTTGACACACTCTGTGATTGGCATTGTATTATGCCTTTGCTTGAGGTATTGGATAGATGCACTTATCCTTTCTCCTTCTTGGTCCCACTGTTGGACCTGTTGATCCTCTTTGAGCTTCATCTAGAGCTACGCTGCTTTCTCGAATAAGTCATCCATCGCATGGACTTGTCGTTCGATATCTTGTATCTGCATTGTTGCCTCATGTTTCCTTTGCTCCCTTACTCCTAGTGGAGTGGTAGGTGTGAGTTGCTCCCAGAGATTCTTGATCTCCTGCTGGTATTGATCGATTGTCTGCACACTTTGATCAATCTTCTCTGTTGTTATGAGTTCAATCATCTATGCATTCTTTGGGATCTTCTCGTAGGCTATGGCCACTTTCTGCTCCAGTCCCTTCACGTGTTCCCTCTCCTCTTTGGTCTCGACTTTGGCCTGCTCGAATACCAATTCCATCTCATATCGTTTATCCTTTACCTATTGCAGTTAAGATGTATCTGTGTGTGGATGAGACTGTACCTCCTGTGTAATGTTGACCTGCATTTTATATAGGGCCTTGGTTGGTATCCGCGACATTACCAACTGCAATTGAGCCAAGTTATTTAGGGGTGTCTGCCCCACAATTTCGTCCATGCGCAACATGTTGGGTGTGACATGAAATGTTGAACTCGACTGGCCTATTGTCTGGATTGTATCCTGCTCGCTTGCTCCAGGTTCTCCTCCTATCTATGATGTTGATGGCCCCATTCCTACGTTGTTGTTGGTTTCCTACGCTTCTTCGATCTGCTTTAGGATTTGTTGCTTGTATGCCAAATCTTCTTCAATTATGTCCCTTTGTCACGTAGCATTCTCAAATTCTTTGAATGTGCGATCCTGGACCACTTGGGCCACCATTTCTGCATCATCCTCTATGATCGTGTATTTTGGAGGCATTTTATGCACCTTCGGCTTCTTGTGCACACCCCCTGTCTCGGTGGCTAGTCGCTAAGTCTGGCCTCGTTCTTGTAGAGTAGGACTTGATGTAGTCCCCTATGTTGCCTCGGCCTGTTTCTTCTGTACTTGGGGCACGTGAGTGTTGTTCTTTTTCCCCATCTGGGATCCGGTCTTGGATGTCCCCCCTTTCTTCTGTCGTGGCTTGTTCTGAATTGTCCTTGGTTTCTTGGGCACTGTGACTTCCTGGGGATGTGTATGTTCCTACCCTACCTCCTCAGTATGTGTATGTTCATGTCTTGCCTCCTCCTCTGCTATCCCTATAGGTATGTCTCGAGTGAGGACTGGAATCCTCCATTCATATTCCCAATCCTTGATGGCCATTTGTATGTCCCCTTTTGTGATGAAATAACGCAGTTGTAGCCATTCCTTGTTGGGGTCCTTCCGCGCCTGGATCCACATCACATGTCTATTGGCTTTGAAGTTGGATATGCCTTGATAGTTCGCAACAGCTTGCGTTGTTATCCTCCAAGTGTCGGCGATGGTCTCCTATAGGTCGTGGAGACATCCTTCGAATATAGTTGCATTCATTATTCTATTCTTGGCGTCTGAAGTGGCTCCAATCGATAAGTATCTTGCTATGTGATTGGGTTTGGGTCTCGTGGCGAAAAATGTGTAATTCGGCTCCTTCCATCCCATAATGGCTATCACGATGATCAACCATGAATAATGAAATTTGGTCCCCAAATCCTGCGCATCCTTGCAGTCATCTAAGAACAGATTCAACAAATAAGGTGCCCAGTTGATTGTGGTTCCCTTGGCACATTGTGTTTCAACTACAATAACCCTGGTCGAGACTTCCTCCTTGCGGTATTTTATGAGCAACTTGCATGCCATAATTTCCGTGGCCATTCTTGTCACGATGTCACTAATCTGTTTGATAATGATTCCATGCGACCCCCTTTCGGTGTCATATTTCTTCTTCATCTCCTCAGCCAGTGATTTCTCCTTTGTTTTGTCCTAGAGGAACTATGCAGGATCCATGCCCTGTGATGCAGCCATGTGATGTGTGCAATGAGCTCTACGTCTATTGAGATGAGATGGTCCAGCCACAAATCTTCGCCATGTGTGACCACCATCAACTGCTTGACGCAATTGTTTGCATACTGGCCTTTTTCAAAGTGTGGTAGGTCCAACAGGCCTAAAATCCCAGTTTTTTCTAGTCCTTCTTCCCACTGGACTGGTTGATGAATCGGTTCCCCAAAGGGATCTATACCCACAGTCTGTAGGTAGACTTACTTAGAAAAATATTGGAACTTGTCCATGTTTGTTACATCATGGTCTGAGTACCTTAATTTTTCTACATGACCTAACAAATTTGCTTTTACCCGTACCCCTTCTGGTATGCGCGACAAAACAATTGCTATGGCGGGTTGTCTGCGCAGTGACCTAGGTACCTTTTGCTTGTCCTTTTGTTGTGGTGGTTGTCTCGAGGTTCCAGCCTCCATTGTTTGTTCTTCAGAAACTTGCTCTAGTTGGCCAGTGACATTCTCCACGGCTTCCTCTTGTGGTTGTTCCGACAAGGTTGCCTGTGATTCTTCTAGAACATCCATTTCTTCCTAGTTTGGAGTCGTTACGTTGACTCTCGGGGCTTCTGTGGGTTTTTCTGGTTGCACTTGGTTTCCTTCATATTCATTCTGTTGGCCCGGCCCCTCTTCTATCATATCAATCTCCATGCCCGCAAGTGTTGTCTGTTGGGTTTCTTCTTCGACACATGTGGGGTTTCCCATTGTTATATCCGGCGATGGGATTTCGTCCACATTGACGACTTCTGGCAGCTGAGATGGTGGTTGTTCGCTTTCCTACGACTATGTTTGTGATCTGGTCCTAACTCTAGGTTGTCTGGAAGTTTGGCTCAGGTCTCCTTGTTTTGGTGGTGCCATGGTCGTAAAAAAATTGTTCGTCGAGATCAGTAGCCTCTGCAACCTCTGCAAACTTCACTCTCTGCTTCGTCTGCTCTATCGCTCTATGTCTTTTCCATTTTCGCAATAAAATTTTAGTCCCGTGTCCTTTCTTTGTATGGGCGTCATGTGAAGCTTATTGAATACGTTACCGTGATTACATATTCAATGAACCACCGGTTCCTTTGTACTTTCCATTAATTTCCCTTGTCGTCTCCAGTTGGCATGATTAGTGCGGCGTCTCGTCAATCATTTTTAGCATTCAACTCCGCTAGCCTTCATCACTTAGCACTTCTTTTGTCATAGCCACCTTTCCCACTTGTTTTTTCTTTGAACTGACCATTGGCCTTGTCTTCCTCGAGCTCGTACTCCTGAGTGTGTGTGCTCCTTCTCCTTTCAACGCACTGTGCCTCTGTAGGTACCGTTTGATCTCCTTCTTTTCTTCTTTTATTTTTTTTTTTTACCGCGCGGTGTCTTTCAAGTTGTGGGTGGTCGACTGTCCTTGTACAGCTTTAATCGACTCCCATTGATCATCCCTCTGATTTCTGCGCCTCTTAAGTCCTTCAACTATACATCTCCCGCGCCTGTGACAATTTTTACTTCATACGGTCCTAACTAGTGCATTCTGAGTTTTCCCAGGGGTTGAATGGATTTACTGTCATACATCAACACTAAGTATCCTACCTTGAAGGTTTTCTTCTTGATATGTTTGTCATGCCAAGATTTCTCCCTTGCTTTCTGGAACTTGTTGGTGGAACCCTACTAGATTCCTATCTTCTTCCATGATCATCATTTGATTCAACCTGTCCTATATTGTGCCTCATTCTGTCATGTTCGTAATCGCAGTTATGTGCAGACTAGGTACCAAAAACTCTAATGGCACCATTGCTTCTTGTCCATATACCAGTCTAAATGGCGTGTGTCTTTTCAACTTCTTGCATGTGGTCCTGTAAGCTCACAATATTGTTGGTATTTTGAGGTCCCAATCGTCCCTATTCACATTACAGATCTTCATCAATGCATTTTCAAGGATTTTGTTAAAGGCTTCTACTGTTTTGTTTGCTTGTGGATGGTATGGTGTACTTTTTTGATGATGAACTTCAAATTCCTCAGTCATAGCCTTAATAGTGTTGTTAATGAAGTGAGTGCCTTGGTCGCTCATCAAAATTCTTGGGCAACCAAATCTAGTGATCACTTGCTCAAATAGAATGTGTGTTGCTATTTTTGCAATGCAGTCTTTGACTGGTGTTGCTTCTTCCCATCTTGTCAGGTATTTTGTCGCATTGATAATGTACCTCGCTCCTGTCCTCCTTGATTGTGGGTTAATTGGTCCCACAAATTCTATTGCCCATTTATCGAATACCTGCAATGTTACATGTGGTTGCAATGGCATCTCGTCCCTTCTATTTGGTTTCCCAACTCTCTGACATACATCTCATCTTTGGCAATACTCTTTCGAGTCTTTGTGAATGGTCGACCACCATAGTCCTGTGTGGTAGATTTTCCTATGTAATGTCCTCTTGCTATTCCTTCATGGGCTTCTGTTAAGATCCTTGGTCTTTCATGTTCTAGCACATGTCTTCGGAAGATGCTCTCTGCGCCCATTTTATATAAGTGTCCTATAATAAATTGATAGTCTACAGCCCTGACTAATAGGTTTTTCTTCTACGCGGTGTTGTATTCATGTGGCACAGTACTTTTACTCAAGTATTGGATGATGTCTGCAAAGTATTCATCGGTGATCTGGACTGAAAATAATTGTGCGTCTGGAGAGTTGTCCTCTAAACTTGTAGGTTCCTCTCCGTTCATGACCCTTGATAGGTGGTCAGGTCCTATGTTCAGCTTCCTTGGCTTGACTATTACTTCAAAAACAAATTCTTGAAACAACAGTAGTCATCAACAAATTCTCCCCCCCAACATTGGCTTTTTGACTAGGTATTTAAGGTCTGAATGATCTGTGAACATCTTAAAATGTTTTCCCAATAAGTAATGTCTGAACTTCTGGAGCGCGTAGACCATAGCTAGTCCTTCCCTCTCTGTTGTGTTATAGTTCTGCTCTGATTCTGACAATTTTCTGCTAGCAAATGCTATAGGATGATCCAAATCTTATACTCCTGGCTACGCCAAAATAGCTCCAAGTGTTATGGTTGATGCATCTACATGTACGTGGAATGTATTTTCCCAGTCTGGAAATACTAGTATTGGCGTGGTGACAATTTTTTCTTTCAGCGTATCCAGATCGTGTTGGAATTCCTTATTCCATTGAAACTTTGTATATTTCCTTAACAGTTTCTCCATTGGCGTAGTGATCTGAGCTTACCCTTTGATTAAAAAATTGTAGTATCCTCTGTGTCCCAACGTCGCTCTTAGTTGACGCACTGTTTTTTGTGGTGGCAGGTTAACAATTATTGAAATCTTTGCAGGATCTACTAGTAAACCTTGCTTGCATACTATATGGCCCAATAGTATCCCAAACGGTGTTCTGAACATGCACTTCTTGATTTTTAATGATATCTAGCACTGCCTGCATCTCTCTAACATTAGCCGTAAGACCTCTACATGGTCTTTCAGCAGACTATAGATTGTCCAATCATCCAAATATACTTCTAGAAACTAGTGGATAAATTCCTTAAATGCAGCTATGACTACTCTAAAAAATATTTTTGTTGCATTCTTCAGTCTAAACGGCATGATCGTGTACTGGTAGGATCCCCATTCTGTAGCAAACGTGGCCTTGTATCTGTCTTCCTATGCTATATTGATCTGGTGGTAGCATGAGAATTCATCAGTGAATGAGTAAACTTTGTGTCCTCCTACGTTCTCCAACACTTCATCCGTGAAAGGTGTATGGAACAGGTCGTGTAGGCACGCATCGTTCAACTTCCTCAAGTCAACGCATATTCTTATCCCACCTCGTTTTCTCTCCTGAAATGCCATCGGGCTTATCCATTCGGATTATTCCACAGGTTCTATTATGCCGGCTTCAAGCATCCTATCGATCTCAGCTTTGACTTTTTGCTTATATATCAGATTTAGTATGTATGGTCGATGTCTGATCGACCTTGCCTTAGCTCTGAGTTGTATCTGTTAACGATTAAAACGTCAATGAAGTTTCACCCGCAAAGTGTTGCTAAATCCTATTCTTATTAAAGACTAAATAATACTAGTAGGTGGGACCCCCTTGAACAATTGGAGAGTAGATATGTTCATTTTTTATGTTGATATGATGTGTGATACGCCTCACATGGTTGATGAAGATCTTGTTGGTATTGGTGGATGAATTGATCTTATGAAGGGTTGATTCCTTTTGTTACTACAGCCTATGCTATTCATTAATGTCATTATTGTTTGTTCTTGTCGCACCTGCATAACAAACGTGTTAGTGAAATTATGTGAAAGGAAAAATACTATAACAATTGCAAAGAAAAGGGAACCAATTCTACAATACCATATGCGAATAATTTGAAGGAAATGAGAAAAAATTGCTAGGGGAAGATTTTAGAGCTATCTAACTATATTACATGCATGAAAAGACTTGATGATTATTGCTAAACCCTAGCTAACAAGTAAATGATTATGAAATAGTGATTGAATCACATGTTAGTATGCATATGGTTGAAATGTGGTGGCGCATTTGGAAAAGTGGTGAACGTTGATGGTTAGGCGATTTTGTTTGAGTTATATGATGTGAAATGGGATATGGTGATCGCATTGTTGGCTTTTAATGTGGTGATGGTTTTGATACATGTTTGATTAGTCGTGTTAATGGAGAATTTGTTGGCATGTACTGTTGAGTTAATGAGATGTGGGTGGAGGCGATGTGCATTTACTGCACGTCACCTTTACTCTTCCCATTGGCCGCCACCCTAGTCGAGCCATTGTTCAATCTTGCTGTTGTGTTTATGCTACAAAATTTTAGCAGGGTGGAACCACTCAGCCAGCTCTCGTTTTAAGGAATTCAATTAACAGGTATGTCCTTTTTTTTGGCCATTCTTGACTTCACTCTAGTTATGAAATGATTACTGGCTTAGGTGTATGGATTTGTGTTTTTCCTAAGTGTTGCAACTATGTGAGATTTTGGGTGTTTGAATGAAAATGGATGGTTCTTCCTGTAATTTTTTTTAGTCCATAGAGGTTATTGATCTTCCTGGTGATAGCTCCCTGTTACCACTACTGGTTCAGTAGGAGGGTTTTTGTTTAAAGTCTTGGGTGGATGGTTGTCCCCACGCGTGCACATATCTGGATTTTATGGGTTTAATGGTTGAAGGCACTCTAAATCATTGTGTTTTGTTCATTTGGGAAATGATTGATTTAATCACTAAAGGCCATTAAATAGACTCTCCTGTTCTAACTCGGCCTTGTCATCACCTCAGTGTTGTGTTTGTTTTAAGAGCCATAAGGGTTACTCCCTACGCGTGTTAAGCATCGCTATCCGTCGGGTTGGAACCTTGCTCCTCTATGATATCCCTCTTGTCTCGGGACTTGTTATCTATCCGCGAATAATTCATGGTTCCCTCTGTGTATGCATTGTTGGTATCGGGGTTTTTCACCATCGAAGGAAGTTGGCTCTAGCTTCCCTGTGTTAGTCACAGTGTGAAACTTTAACTCCACGGGTCTAAGGGTTGACATGGAACACCGGCCTGGCATGTTGGTTTTACCACTTGATTGTTGGATGGTTGTATATTGCTAACTATTTTTTAGTATAGACCAGTTGGATAGATGACAGTCGTTTTGGTTTGGCATTTAGTTACTGCCTCTGTAAAACATTGGTAAACCCTGTTTGTTATCTGGACGACTCAAGTTACACAGTCACTCTCCTTATGTTTGATAACTCACTTTCTTTTAATGGAGAGGGATGTTTCCCCAATTCGAATGGATGTATGGGTATGCATAGCTACCACATCTTGTTCGGATGATTGATTTTCTACAACAGTGGTGAATTGTTTGGTTAATACACAGTCACTGGTAATTGCATGGAGAATCATTTGTACGATTAACTGGCATTGGTTATAAGGACTTGATGTTTCTCACACATATCATGTGCATGCATGGTGTTTTTGCAAATGAATTAATGGGCATGGTAATTGTGTTCTTCTTTGGGTCGAATGACTATTGAGTTGGATAACTGTAGAGAATTTTTCCACTACATCTTTATATTTGTTCGACTGTGTAAACCTGGGTATACACAACATAGTCGATTATAGTGTGATTAGATCACAATGATATTATATTTAATCGATGACTTGGAATGATGGATGATTTATTGCAATGGTTGTGTATTGGTTTTGTTGAATGGGTATGTTTCCTCATTGTGTTTGTTGGTTGCGCACTGTGTATAACATAGATGGCTTCACACTCAGGGATACCCATGGAGTTTTTGAGTATGTTTTGTTGCAATCGATCGTTTGTTAAGAAATGTTGTTTATACCCCATCATGTTGAATGGATGGTCTAGTTTTTAAGTCACATTGAACTGGTTTTTTTTTTGCAGTGGCAGAACTACATTGCCTGGGAAAATTACCCTGTGCGTAGCTTGTGTCAAAATGGTGACTGTGGGTTGTATTTCGGTCTTGATTATTTTGGGTTACTTCCATATATGTTCAATGAATGTAATTGCATTTAAATGATGGGACCAATTTCAATAATAGCGACTTCATTGTTAATTTGAAAACATGACTTTGGGTATAGTTGTGGATTGAAGAAATGCATGGGCCGTGGTTGATTTTGATAGTTACAGATTGGAAATGGGTATTGTGCGTAAATTGTTATAAAATGAAAAGTATGTTAATGAAGGGAACATAACCTCTTGCAAATTATATAGGATACCCATTGTTTTGTGATGGCACTATGTGGACATTTGATTATGAACAATGAACTTGTTAGATACATAGAAATTATCATTTAGTCAAGTGATGGATGTTTGATGCATCTCCTTTCACAGAATTTTTTATGGATCACTTAATTAATTCCATGAACAGTAATCATCTTTCTTCCCTTCCATTATTTCACTTTCCACTAATGACAAACCCCATCACCTCCCATATTCCTTTTTCACTCCTTGTTCTAAGATTAATTACAGTCAAGATAATTTATGTGTTAAAATGGATGAAAGTGGCAGTGTCTTGTGTGGATTGCAGTGAGGTTTTATTGGTTTGCTTTATAATTGATTGTTTTTGTCATTGAGCAGTGACCATGCTTCTCCCCTTTCATTATATCATATTTTCTCTCAATACAAACCCCTCACATATCCTAGAACCATGTTTCACCCCCCTACTTGTTGACTAACAGTAAAACAATTTGTATGGATTGGATTGCATGAGTCTGATACATTATGAGCCAAATCTATTTCATATTTTTAAGATTTGTCATGCATGGTTATTTAAAAGACTATTTTTTAATCGATTACACATGAAAATCCACTTCTTCCCCTTCCTCACCCTCCAATGACTCAGACAAATCCATGTCTTCCCGGATGCATTTGAGGGACGATTGTTCCCACATGATTAGCGAGATTAAGCCCAGAGGCTCTACACAGCCTAAGGCAAATTCAAGGAAATCAAGAGTTGACAGTAGCAACCAAGGAAGGGTTGCATCACAGACTAGGAAATATAGCTTTTGATTTTTATGTTATAGAGTGTTTTATGACAGTTGATTTCATGGATCTTTGGACAACATGTTTATTTTGGACATATGAGTATTATTTTTGAAATGATCTTAAATTTCATGAGTTTAAATTGCCAAAAGTGAATATGTTGATGGGAGGCACAAGGAGGTATGTTTTGCTTAACTAATGGTTATGTTATGATTGTTATGGTTGCTATGAATTAAAGGGACTCACAAGGGTCCCACCTACTAGTTATTATTTATTTATGACCCTTATTATAATTATTACTTTCCCCCCTAACTAAAGTTAGTTGAGTCTTTTAATTAATTTAACTAATGAATTGGTTCAACTTCTTCAACCAATTTTAATTTGTTAAAAGCAAAAGGAAAGGGAGGAACAAGAGGGGGGATAGAAGAAGAAGCATGCTAAAGTTTTCTCTTTGAGTTTATGTTGAGATAGTACAGTTTTCATTCATTCATATATTCATCACAGCTTAATTCTCTTTTGTGATAGCAGGGTCTTATTGTAGATAGAAATATTCAGGGTTGAATCAAATCATTCAGACACTTGTTTTTCAGAGGTGTTGATCTATCTTTGATAGTCTGTGTAGACTTGTCTGTTTGTGAAATAAATTTCATGACTGATAAAGGCTATTGTGCAGAGTCGAGTGGGCAGAAATTTGTGGCAAGTTGATCCAGCTTTTAGAGTTCAGTTTTGGTTTTCTGTCAGAGGTCCTTTTGTATGTTCCATCGGGGATGTCTAAGTTTGACTTTGGTCCAAGATTTTTGTATGAGATTTTGTAAAGAAAATGACTCTTTGGTGAATTGGAATGAAATAAAGGATTGATTTATGTCTCAACTGTCTTGATTATCATATTGGTGTCTTTACTTCTGTTCTTACATTTATTTCAGCAAGTGTTATATTCATAAAATTACATAAAAAGTGAATTTCTAGCAAGCTTTTTGTTGATAAAAGACTAGCCTAAGCACTCATAATTAATACTTGTGAGTTAGGATGTTATTTTTGTTGGCTATAACATATGGTGATATTCTCGTCTACTTTTCTTTAGCCAAGTAAAGTCTGAAAATGTTTGAGTAAGATCAATTCATATCTTTTCCTCAACATTTATTGGGCGACCATACTGGGCAAATCTTCGATATCTCTCTGGTTAAAAATTTTATATTTGATTTTTCATCGATACATCTTTCTTTTCTAAAATTGATTCTTTGATTATTTTGCTATTAATGATTGTTCCTGTTGTAAGGCAGCCCAATATTGAGCCCAGTCTTCAAGACCAAATCAACATTTCTTTGAACCTGTTTAACACCATTCTAGACACTGCCAATACCCATGATGAACTTAACCATTCTTTGGCAGCAATTGAACGAGATATTAGTGCTCAAGAAAAATTGGAGGCTAGACATAGACAGCCTAGAAATCAGTGGTAACCTTTTGGTTCTTCAGTTTTGGCCTTTCCTTCATGTCCTTAGATTCTCGTGCTTCTAGAAGAAGAAGGGGCTTGTCGCCTGAAATCAATCCTATTGTTGAAATAGGAAGAAGAAACGTAGTGTTATTTGTCCAAAATCTCTCTAAGGAGGACTTTATCTAATTCATCCAGCTCATCTTTCTTTCCCTCATCTATCATCCATAAGATGGTATCTAGTGGTGGCTCTGATGGCATTGGAAGTGCTCCATCTTCCCAATATTCATCGTCGTCAATGATTGGTATCTTATATAGCCACCATATCCCTGTCCAATCTACTACAAACCCCACCAAAGTCATTAAAAAGTATGGACTTCTTCAGTTCGAAGAAGATGCCACAACCACACTATGGCATATGTCCTCTCCTCTTAACCTAGCACTTGCTACTCACCCACTTCCGAAGTTTAAAGAGCATTTGCCTAAGTTTTCAAGAAATAATATTGTCAGTACCAATGAACACCTAGTGACATTTTCTAATGCTTTTCATAACATAAGGGATAACGACAATGACACTTGCATGTGCTTGTTTGTCAATTCCTTGGAAGGGAAGGTTGCGGCCGACTTCTTTGACCTTCCTCCTAAGATTATATCTACTTGGGAGGAGTTAATCTACTGGTTTAGATCCACTTATGGGCAATCTAAAATCCCAGCCGACAAGTTAAGGGAATACAATAATGTTACCTACAAGGAGGGTGAGACTATGAAGTCTTTCAACTTGTGTTTCACCAAATTGTGCAATCAAATTCCCAAACTTATCCGCCCCCAAAACCAAGCTGCATTCATGCATTACTACAATGCATTGCCTTCTCCCTACCACCATAGGCTTGAGGAAAAAGCCATTGATAATCTCGATTCCACTCTGCACACTTTCTCGGAGTATGAAGAACGGCTTGAAAGAACTGGTCTTCCCCACGAAGAATCAGTTAGACAGATAGACATGACTGCTCTCTTACAGCTAGTACAAGATATGAATAATCATATGATAGCATTTGAGCGGAAGGGTGTTGTCTCCCCTCTCACCCCTGGAGCTTCAACCTCTTTTGCAACTCCCTTTAGAAATTCAGCGAAAAACAATTTTCAACCTAAGGCTATTTTGCCTCGAAGTTGGTGTAACTTTTGCGAGGAGCACCACGAAGAAACCATGTGTGAGGTAAAGAACAGTGCCAGAGATAAGATCTTTGGTAAAAGACCAGAAGTTATTATTATTTTCATAGACTTTGCAGAGCCAGAGGATGTCATGGTCATCAACACTAGGAGCAAAGCCTATGCTCCCAAGGGCAAATTTGATCTTCCTCGTAGTTCTTCTAGCCCAAGCTCATCCTCAACCGTTGCTACGCCCTAGGTTCCTAAAATTCCTGAGAGTCAAAGAATCACTCCCCCTCCTCCCTCTTTCAAATATAATATCTTGAATCAATTGGCCAACATCAAAGCAGATGCAACCCTCCTAGACATGGTTGTTGTCCCTGAACAACATATGCATCTGAAACAATTCATGGAAGGAAAAGCTTTCATTGTAGCCAATCTTTCCGAAGAGGTAGATGAAGAGGATTCTTTTGTAAATAAAGTAGGTGTACATAACTTTAGATACCCTATCAACAACCCCCCTTTTTATATTTTTGTAAAGATCGTGGATAAGATTTCTCATTGTTGCCTCATTGATGGTGGTTCAGGCCCAAGCATCGTGTCGAAGATTATTATGAAAGAGCTAGGCTTGTCATGTACAAACGAAAATGCCAGAAGCATGCTCTCCTATAATAGTCTACAACAAACAACTATAGGTGAGATTAAATATGTAACCTTGGTTTTATGCGCTCATCCTGAGATAAGGACAACCCTCAGCATTCAGGTGATTGATATGTCTGTAAGAAATTATTCAATTATCTTGGGGAGAGATTGGAAAGCCTTAACAGGTGGATACCTCTCACTCGATGGGACACATTTATCTGTTCCTCAGAATGGTAATAATATCATAGTCCTTAGAGAGGGAAGAATTTCACCCTACATAGAGAATGTCCCGCAATCTAGTGTAAACTATAATGAAGAAGTCCTAGGAGTGTATTCCATATTTGTTGAAGAGGATAATATTCCTTTGGAAAGAATTGATTTAGATTATGGTTTATGGCATCTGCACTTTGATGGTTCATGCTCTAGTGAAGGAAATGGGGTTGGTATTATCTTGGTCTCCCCTGTAGGAAAGATTCATAATCTATCATACAGGTTGGAGTTTGCTTGTTCAAACAATGTCGTTGAATTTGAAGCTTTGTTGTTAGGCATTGAGAACGCCCTTAATATTGGTTGCAGTCACCTTTCAGTTTTCAGAAATTATAAACTTGTTGTGAATCTGATACGTAAGACATGCTCTCCTAGTGACAAGATGATGGAACAATACTCCCAAACTGTTTGGGCACTTGTCTTGAACTTTCTATCTTTTAACATCACTCATGTTAAGAAGGAGTTGAATTCAATAGTTGAACAGTTAGTTGTCTTTGTAGCCTCTTCTACTCAGCAACTCTTGCCTCACTGGCCTGATTGTGCTTTCCAATCTCTGCATCATCCATGCATTTCTGAAAATGAAGGATTCTAGGAGGCCATGCCTAATGATGAGAGAATTTGTGTTGTCATTCAAAATGAACCTCTTGAGCCCGAGGAGATTATATCTATAGAAAATAATAATTTTCCTGAGGGCTTGACTCCTCTTGAGAGTTCATTTTCTTTGAGTATTGTAGGAAATAAGGAAAAACAAAAGGAAGAGGAGTTACAGAGGAAGGTGACTAAAACCATCCTCCTGAACATTAGGACATTTGAACCTTCAACCAATGTAAAAATAAAGGTCCAATGTTCTGGTAAGGGAGAGATGAGGTTCACCGGACTACTTGGTGAATCTCAAAAGGTTTTTGCTTGGTCTTATGAGGATCTTCATGGTTTTGATCCTAGTCTTTTTTAGCATATTATAAAACTAGCTAGGCAAAAACAAGAATCTGTTAACTCTGCACTGGAAGCACCCTTTCGAAGGGATTTGAGAGATTTCTTAAGGGCTGAAAGTTTTTTTCAGCCCACCCTGAATGGGTCTCAATCTGGGAACCGGCCTCGAGGACCACTGATAATATCAGAACTTGTATTTTTCTTCAAACTTTCAGACAAGAGATTCTAAGAAATCCCTTTTCCCCTCTCAGTATTGAAATGTTTTTGCAACAGGTTGTAGAGTCACAGTTAAGACCCTTACTTGACATTTTGTTTGGTTACAATAAAATCAAAGTAAAAGGGGCAAAGGTTCAAAAAACCACTTTCATTACTAATTGTGATACCATGCCTTACAAATGTCGGCTTTTTAGCTTACTTGATACAGGTACTGCTTTTAAAAAAACTATGCACATGACTCTCGATGAATTGGTCAGTCTCCATCTCTATCTTGATGAGATAATTGTGTGTGTCAAGAGAATGATGATTACATCAGATTTCCAGGTGATTGGTCCTTTCCAAATTGCTTTTTTCTTGGATACTAATTCTTATATCTCAAAATATTTACAAGAGCAAATGTTTTCGTACATCACTAGCAGCCCTCGCTTGAAATATTGTGAGCAACCAACATGAAAAGTTCTAGTGTTGTCTAGATTTTTTTTTTGTATACTACTAGCCTAGTTATGTTTTCAATTTTTTAGCTTCTTTTCTCTACTTCACAGTACTTTGATTTATTCTTTCTAAGTTAAGTTTTTTTTTCCTACTGCGCTTCAATTGAGTCTTTTACTGCTGTTGTTTTATTTTTTGCATTTTTATTTCTATTGCAATTTTTTTCTTTATCATCTTTTAGTGTTTGGTCAAGATAAGATGTTGGATCAATCATGCCACAGTGACACTCCTGCAAAGCATTGTTAGTTGATAACAATCAAGCTTACACAGTTGTTATGATGTCTCCTCTGAAGGGCCCTTGAAATTGTTACATATTTCCACTGTTTTCTTACAAGAAATTGGTTATTTCTCGCTTCTTCTTGCCATTTCTTCATCCATTGAGATCTTAAGAGAAAGCCTGTAAGTCTTTCTCTTTGAAAGTTAAGAGCATATCGTGGTTGATTAATTATGAATATAGTGGTAAAAACCCCTCATACTTAACATTTTTCATAAGTTATTCCCAAATTCCCGGTCATTTTTCCATTAAATCTGCTCACTTCCCCCTGTTGCATAATTATTTTGGTTACGTCTTCTAAAATTACTGCTCTTGGTCTGTGAAACCATGAGTTCTGAGTTCTAAATCTGTTGAATTTTCCTGTGGAGTCACCAGTTTTTTTACGATTGAAAACGTCAACGAAGTTTCGCCCGCAAAGTGTTGCTAAAGCCTATTATTATTAAAGACTAAATAATACTAGTAGGTGGGACCCCCTTGAACTATTGGAGAGAAGATCTGTTTATTTTTTATGTTGATATGATGTGCGGTACGCCTCACATGGTTGATGAAGATCTTGGTGGTATTGGTGGATGAATTGAGCTTATGAAGGGTTGATTCCTTATGTTACTACAGCCTATGCTATTCATTAATGGCATTACTATCTATTCTTGTCACACCTGCATAACAAACATGTTAGTGAAATTATGTGAAAGGTAAAATACTATAACAATTGCAAAGAAAAGGCAACTAATTATGCAATACCACATCCGAATAATTTGAACGAAATGAGAAACAATTGCTAGGGGAAGATTTTAGAGCTATCTAACTATACTACATGCATGAAAAGACTTGATGATTATTTCTAAACTCTAGATAACAATTAAATGATTATGAAATTGTGATTGAATCACATGTTAGTATGCATATGGTTGAAATTTGGTGGCACATTTGGCAAGGTGGTGAACGTTGATGGTTAGCCGATTTTGTTTGAGTTATATGATGTGAAATGGGATATGGTGATCGCGTTGTTGGCTTTTACTATCGTGATGGTTTCGATACATGTTTGATTAGTCGTGTTAATGGAGAATTTGTTAGCATGTATTGTTGAGTTAATGAGATGTGGGTGGAGGCAACGTGCATTTACTACATGTCACCTTTACTCTTCCCATTGGCCGCCACCCTAGTCGGGCCATTGTTCGATCTTACTACTGTGTTTATGCTCCAAAATTTTAGCAGGGTGGAACCACTCGGCCAGCTCTCATTTTAAGGAATTCAATTAACAGATATGTCCTTTTTTGGGGCCATTCTTGACTTTGCTCTGGTTATGAAATGATTACTGGATCAGGTGTATGGGTTTGTGTTTTTCCTAAGCGTTGCAACTGTGTGAAATTTTGGGTGTTTGAATGAAAATGGATGGTTCTTCCTGTAATTTTTTTTGAGTCCGTAGAGGTTATTGATCTTCCTGGTGATAGCTCCATGTTACCACTACTAGTTCAGTTGGAGGGTTTTTGTATAAAGTCTTGGGTGGATGGTTGTCCCCACGCGTGCACATCTCTGGTTTTTATGGGTTTAATTGTTGAAGGCACTCTACATCATTGTGTTTTGTTCATTTGGGAAATGATTGATTTCATCACTAAAGGCCATTAAATGGACTCTCTTGTTCTAACTCGGCCTTGTCATCACCTCAGTGTTGTGGTTGTTTTAAGAGCCATAAGGTTACTCCTTGCGCATGTTAAGCATCGCTATCCGTCAGGTTGGAGACTCGCTCCTCTATGATAACCCTCTTGTCTCGGGACTTGTTATATATCCGCGAATATTTCATGGTTCCCTCTGTGTATGCATTGTTGGTGTTATAACACTATAATTTATAGGATCAACTGTTGATTGTAATTTTGTTCCTCTAGTGTTTTTTGACTTGCAGCTATTGATGCATTCTAAAGAAAAGAAAAAAGAAAAGAAAAAGAGAAAAATAAATTAAAAAAATGAGAAAAATAAAAGAGGGCATAAAAGAAAATGGATAAAGCCCCATGAAATGATAATGACTTGATCCATACAGTTTAAACATGGCCAAGTCTTTTAAATTTAAGTATTTAGGATTAGTGAATAAGCTTGGCTAAACTGTCTAATCTTAGCCGAGTAATTAGGTTAGCTAGTGAATAAATTTGACCAAACAGTCTAATCTTGGTCAAATAGCCCCAAGGTAGAGTATTTTCTTAGCCCAATAGTCTAAGCTAGGCTAAAGGTGCAAACGAGCAGGTTAGGGCATAGGTTAGTTAGTTTCCTTTCAATAAAATATGTAAGATGATCGATGAAAAATGCATGATCTTGATGGTGAAATGTTTTTCTAACCCCATGGTGACAAAAGCAAGGGAAGCAACGCACAAAGTCCATAAAAAGGGTCATTAAGCCTAAGCTCTACCTCATATACTGAATTGTGCCTTGGAGATTAAAGATCGGGCCTAGATCTACGACTAAGCTTTTGGCACCCAGATCTACGGCTCTAAAGAGTTTTCGGAACCCCCCGATCATTCTACTTTTAACGGTGGGGGCAGGGGGGTCCGAAAAGGTGATTAAAGTGTGCGCTCAGATCTACGGTCATCCTTCCAGCGCGCAAATCAACAGTCCTCAAGAGATTACAGACCCCCCTGACCGTTCTACCTTTAACGGTGGGGGGCGGGGGGTCCAAAAAGGTGATTACAGCAAGAGATCCCAGACCCACCCAACCTTTCTACCTTTAACGGCGGGGGGGTCTGGAATGAAGTAGTGTCCAGGCGGGCCCCATCTCTACGTGGCATCATCTCATTCCATTTTACCTCCCCACTCCAAACATTTACTGCTTACCATTTTTCCAACTCACCACTATCATCGATAGATGCCACACCCCAAAACCACCCCTTGCAGATCCCATTTTATGACCCCGTCAGCATGTCCCCTCCATCTAACCATTACGGGTCATATCTTTTTCATTCATTCCCCAATCACCATTATGCACGTCAATCAGGTACACACGTTAGATGTCCTTCACCCTAGCCCCTCATGCTCTAAAAGACCCATTGGTCATTTGTTACTGGCCACATACCTGTTGTTCACCTGACCTATCCTTTTTTCGCCCAACGGAAACCTGTTCACTAAATTCCAACCCCGTTTCGGTCATTCGCATTCCACTCACACTCCCTGCGTATCAGAGACTCATTTTCCTTCACCTCTGCGACATCTGATCCAACCATAAGTTTTCTCCTACTAACATGTGTTCAGTGTGCAGGTACTGGTGGAAAACAATGGCGCCCAAAAGTAAAAAGTTAAATGTGGAGGAAAATCCATTTCTTCCACCTCCTGTCGATCTCAATCGGATCCCATTAGCAAACAAAGACTATTTAATCTCATAAACCAGGTCTGATTTTGACTTCACCGAGCTACAGTCATGGTTTAAATACACCTTCATCAATCAGAGCGATGAAATTGGGCTCTGGAAGTCAAGTTTCCCTCTGTATCTTTTTCCCCAAGTCTATCATTTTCCCGAATTCACTCTAAAATGCCAAGCGCACTACCTCCCTGATCAGAGAGCCATAGTATCTTCGTGTAGAGAAACCCTTTTCCTTATTACACCCAAGGCCATCGATCAAATGATGCAGGTACCCAGAGCCGAACCCCGTTCTCCCCTCACAATTGAAATTCTGACATAAATGTATCAGAACCTGTCTTTTCCCCAAAGAGCACAAATCTTTGAGCTTTTCCTTCCACAAGATGCCCAATTTCCTAAGAAGAATCCTCCCTATAATTCTTCCATATTTTATGAAAAGGGAAATCAGATTATCTCAACACTATGTTGTTTTCTCGGTTACTTCTCAGATGAATGGGTGGATGAACCTATCCTAGGTTTCCTATCCATTTTCTCTATTGAAGAGAAAGTTGCCACCCAGTTTGATTACAGTGGTTTTTTGGCTGAGAACCTACACGAGCAACTGGAAAATTTCCCTACAGAAGGCATGTTTCGGTATTCTTCAATAGTGGCCTACATGTTTATGTTCTATCAAGTAGTCAAATTTTCCTTTCTCATGTAGAAGATGGACCAAGACGAAAAACCGCAAGCAGTAACTCTATGGATGTCGTTGCTTAGAAGAAACTCTACTGAGTTCAGTTTCAAACAATTCATCGAGTTGTTTTATCACCCAGTGGTAGGCATGCTCAATGGAAGACCAAAATCGAGGATAAACAAGGAGATCCAAAGAAATCTGCACCTTTTGGATCTCGCAAAGACTGGGGATTAGTTCCTATACCAGAATCACATGGAGATCAAAGTGTATGGGTGTGAACTAGCTCCATACAAATTGCCCAAGTATGTGCATGTTTGAATATTTGCACTGGAGTATATTCATCAGATGATAAACTCAGATGACACTCATTTTGTGCCTCTGAAGAAAAAATAGCAGATGAGGATTAAAGTGCAAATAGGATCGTTTATCTGCAACAGCCGAGCTGTTGGAGAAGAGGAGGATAAACTATTAAAGGAAATGAAATTCAGCACCAGTTTCATTTGGCATTATGACCCAAGTGGGATCATTGCAGAGATGAGATCCAAAACAAAATTTCACCTTATGCTCACACCCTCAAACCAGAAATTGAAAGGTACGTGAACCAGACAGAGTGGGAGGCAAACACTCTGCTAGATACTGAACAGCAAGAATATCCTTCCGTCTCTTTTTCACAGACTACCACTCCACATGCACCAAAGGAAAAAAGGCCAAGAAAGGATGTCTCTCCTTCAATCACTGATGTATCAGCAGAATATTTTCAGGTATACAGCAAGAGACCCAAAATCACTCATGCTACTAACATGTCTGGTGAGGAAGAGCCCTACTCTGCCAAAGTGATTGAGGGAACATCAGGTGGTGTCCACTTCTTCTTCAAAGAAGCAAACGGATATAGTTGTGACCACCCAAACTCCACAAGGATTTGTACCTCTGAACATTTTCGAAAAATATGACATGATTAAAAAGAAGATACAAAGCAGCATCATAGGCAAAGCATTCTTGGAGACCTTGCAGCGTGACCTCTACATACAGCACGAAATCAAGTACATTTTCCTCACTAAGCCGAATTTTGCTAAGTATATCGAGATGGATGAAATCTACCGCCAGCTATTGAAAGTTACCATGTTAAGAACCAAATATCAATATAGCATAGAAAATCCTCTGAAAAAGTACTCAACGCCTTGAAAAAGAGAGAATTTCAGATAATAAGCCTCTTCGAGGGGGAAACCTCCTTTTACCCCACTTAAATGTTCAAGTACAAGATGATTCAAAATGAAAA
>ML795292.1:112685-127657 GCA_009831015.1 Picea engelmannii
GCTTTGTTCAGATCAACAGTCAGCAAGAGATCCCAGACCCACCCAACCTTTCTACCTTTAACGGCGGGGGGGGGGTCTGGAATGAAGCAGTGTCCAGGCAGGCCCCATATCTACATGGCATCATCTCATTCCATTTTACCTCCCCACTCCAAACATTTACCACTTACCATTTTTCCAACTCACCACTATCATCCAGAGATGCCACACCCCCAAACCACCCCTTGCAAATCTCATTTTATGACCCCGTCAGCATGTCCCCTCCATCTAACTGTTACAGGTCATATCTTTTTCGTTCATTCCCCAATCACCATTCTGCACGTCAACCGGGTACACACGTCAGATGTCCTTCACCCTACCCCCTCATGCCCTAAAAGACCCATTGGTCATTTATTACTGTCCACATACCCGTTGTTCACCTGACCTGTCCTTTTTTCACCCAATGGACACTCGTTCACTAAATTCCAACCCTGTTTCGGTCATTCACATTCCACTCACACTCCCTGCATATCTGAGACTCATTTTCCTTCGCCTCTACGACATCTCATCCAGCCATAAGTTTTCACCTACTAACATGTGTTCAGTGTGCAGGTACCAGTGGAAAACAATGGTGCCCAAAAGTAAAAAGTTAAATGTGGAGAAAAATCCATTTCTGCCACCTCCTGTCGATCTCGACCAGATCCCATTAGCAGACAAAGACTATTTAATCTCAAAAAATAGGTCTGATTTCGACTTCGTCGAGCTACAGTCATGGTTTAAAGACACCTTCATCGATCAAAGCGATGAAATTGGACTCTAGAAGTCAAGTTTCCCTCTGTATCTTTTTCCCCAATTCTATCATTTTCCCAAATTTGCTCTCAAATGCCAAGCGCACTACCTCCTTGATCAGAGAGCTATAGTATCTTCATCTGGAGAAACCCTTTTCCTTATTACACCTGAGGCCATCAATCAAATGATGCAGGTACCCAAAGTCGAACCCTGTTCTCCCCTCACAATTGAAATTCTGACATAAATGTATCAGAACCTGTCTTTTCCCCAAAGAGCACAAATCTTTGAGTTGTTCCTTCCACAAGATGCCCAATTCCCTAAGAAGAATCCTCCCTATCATTCTTCCATATTTTCCGAAAAGGGAAATCAAATTATCTCAACACTATGTTGTTTTCTTGGTTACTTCTCAGATGAATGGATGGATGAACCTATCCTAGGTTTCCTGTCCATTTTCTCTATTGAAGAGAAAGTTGCCACCCAGTTTTATTACAGCAGTTTTTTGGTCGAGAACCTGCACGAGCAACTAGCAAATTTCCCTACAGAAGGCATGTTCTAGTATTCTTCAATACTAGCCTACATGTTTATGTTCTATCAAGCAGACAAATTTTCCTTTCTCATGCTGAAGATGGACCAAGATGGAAAACCGCAAGCAATAACTCTATGGACGTCGTTGCTCAGAAGAAACTCCACTGAGTTCAGTTTCAAACAATTCATCGAGTTGTTTTATCACCCAATGGTAGGCATGCTCAGTGGAAGACTAGAACCGAGGATAAACGAGGAGATCCAAAGAGTTCTGCACCTTTCAGATCTCACAAATACTAGGGATTGGTTCCTATACCAGAATCACACGGAGATTGGAGTGTATGGGTGTGAACTAGCTCCATACAAATTGCCCAGTATGTGCTTGTTTGAATATTTTCACTGGAGTATATTTGTCAGATGATAAATTCAGATGACATTCATTTTGTGTCTCTGAAGAAAAAACAGCGGATGAGGATTAAAGGGAAAATAGGATCGTTTTTCTTCAACAGTCGAGTTGTTGGGGAAGAGGCGGATAAACTATTAAAGGAAATGAAATTCAGCACCAGTTTCATTTGGCGTTATGACCCAAGTGGGATCATTGAAGAGATGAGATCCAAAACCAAAAGTTCACCTTATGCTCACACCCTCAAACCAGAAATTGAAAGGTACATGAACTAGACAGAGTGGAAGGCAAACACTCTGGTAGATATTGAACACTAGGAATCTCCTTCAGTCTCTTTTTCACATACTACCACTCCACAGGCACCAAAGGAAAAAAGGCTAAGAAAGTATGTATCTCCTTCAATCACTGAGGTATCATCAGAATATTTTCAGGTATACAGCAAGAGACCCAAAACCACTCATGCTACTCACATGTCTGGTGAGGAAGAGCCCTACTCTGCCAAAGTGATTGAGGGTAAACATCAGGTGGTGTCCACTTCTTCTTCAAAGAAGCAAACGGATATAGATGTGACCACCCAAACTCCACAAGGATCTGTACCTCTGAACATTTTCGAAAAATATGACATGATTAAAAAAAAGAACCAGACGCTGACCAACAACTCCTACGCTCAGTTCTAGAAGCAAACCTCAACAGCACATCACAAACTGTTGTCATCCTTTGACACAGAGAAAGGAAGAATGCATCTGGCATTTTTGCAAGCAATGGTGTCTCAACCCAAAGAGATTATTGACTACAAGAGGTCAACTATTGTTTTTGACACCAAAAAAGTCCATCTAGCTGACCAGATGGATTTGCACAGACAGACTAGAGAAATGGTTTTCTCCACATTGGCACATGCTTCCTCTACGGCAACAAAGTTATAGGTATCTTTAAACAATGTTCAGACCCAATTGAAGTTGGGAAAGATATCCTCTTTCGCGAAGGATAACAGAATAAAATCCTTAGAGGAGTTGGTGCTCAAGATTGGGCATGATCCCTCGAATGTAAAAGCAGCAGAGGAGATGTTAAAGAAAAAGAATGCTGACATAGCATCTCTAAGAAAACAGATGAAATTTCCACCAACAGAGGATTCACAAGCTAAAGAAATAGTTGAGGCAGAAGACGAGAAAGAGGAATTCATGAAGCTAATCATGCAAGAAAACGCACAGATCAAGGAAATGTAGGCAGAATTGGAAAGGTTATTGAAAGAGAAGGAACAATTAACCCCGATGGAAGTCATTCCATTGAGTGCAGTTCCCCTTGCGGAAGTCAATACAGTTGTTGTGCCAACAACCACTATAGCAGAAATTCCATCGGCAACTCCATTGACAGCACTGGAAAAAACTGTGGAGCTAGCAAAGTCCATGGAGGAGATGACTCTGCAAGGAACAGAGATCAATAGGCTGAAAATGGAGGTTGAAAGTCTCCAGGAACTCAAGTCTTCCTTCCAAACAAGATACAACATTGAGAGACAAGCATCAGAGAAGCTCAAACAGGAAATACAACAGCTTCAGAAACAAACAGTGGCAAGTAAGACATTAGCAGCGGCTAAGGAAAATATCTGGACAGATATCTCCAACTCTATAAACGAAATTTGACCCATGGTGCAAATCATGTTCGAGCAACATGATCTGGTGCTTAAGAGTAGACATGCCATTGACAGGATAAGAAGAGATTTGGGTGAAATGCCCTCGGCAGCTAACGAGATCATCAAGTTCCTGAATTCAAAAACCAAGGAAGAGCTTGAAGACCTGAAAGTTGAAGACAGAATAGAAACTATCCTCGAAGTCAAAAGAGTGTTGACCAAAAGAGGATTAATGTTGCAGTTGGAGGAGAAAGCTCAGAACATGGACATTGGAGTTCAGAGATTTTTTAGCAAGCTTGAGGCCTTACAGAAAAAAGGGCCTTCCTGGCTTACTTGTCCTAAATGATAAATTGATGACTTTATCCGATTATAAGCAAAATATTGCCACCATGGCCAAAGACAATTCCAAGTTCTCAGGGATACAAGGCAGCATCACAGGCAAAGCGTTCTTGGAGACCTTCCAATCTGACCTCTGCATACAGCATGAAATCAAGTACATTTTCCTCACTAAGCCGACTTTTGCTAAGTATACTGAGATGGATGAAATCTACCGCCGGCTATTGAAAGTTGCCATCCCCGGTACACAAATATGGGATGATTTGTGCGAATTGATCGAGTAAAGATAAAGGTCTCATCCAAGTCAGCATCCAATGCAGTCAAATTCATATGAATGACTCACCAACGGTCTTCCCCAAAATTAGCATGAGAGATTCGATGCATCATCATCAATTCCTATATTTTTACATCTTGTTATCTAGATAGTTAAAAATAGCATATGCCACATATTGATCATTGATGACAGGGTCGTTTGTAATTTAGATTATAAATACTTCAAACTTTGAAGTACTGAGGGTTGATTTTTACGCCCGAGCAAGATGTAATCTGTAATTTTATCAAGAGGTCATTCCAGTAATACAGAGAGACATTTCACAGGATTCCTGCATGTTAGTTGTTGTTCAAGTTTCCTCTGTCTTCGTAAAAAGTTTTTCTTTCTCAGTTATCATGTTGTTTTTCTAATCTAATCTTTAAAAGAAGTTAAAGTTTTAGAATTTTCCATTTCGTACTCTGTTCTTAATCTTTTACAGATTTAAATGTTTTCCTTCTGATGTTACAACAAAGAAATTCTTAGTTGCTTTTTTGTTTTAACTGATATCTCACCTTTTCAGCAATCCATCATTTTATTCCTAAAGAATCCAGTAGTTGCACTACCTTGCCCTATAAAATGAACCTTCTAAAAACTGTCTTTGATCTCCATTTTTATAAAACAGACCCCATATCCCAATGGAAATGTAAGTGACATTCAGCCATTTTATTAAATAATACAAACAACTCAGTACTATTCGTTTTTAACTAGCCTAAGATCTGAAAATCCAAACAAATCTAAATCTTACAGAGAGATCCCTCTTTGAAACTGGCAGGTCTAGATACTAGTTTCGAAGTGGTTGGTTAAGGTTACCTCTTGTAAATTTCTTCTACCCTTTTTACAACCTTTGGGAATTTATAGAGTGATAACAGTTGGTATCGGGGTTTTTCACCATCGAAGGAAGTTGGTTGTAGCTTCCCTGTGTTAGTCACAGTGCGAAACTTTAACTGCACAGGTTGGAGGGTTGACATGGAACACCAGCCTGGCCTATTGGTTTTACCACTTGATTGTTGGATGGTTGTATATTGCCGACTATTTTTTAGTACAGACCCGTCCAGTTGGCTATATCACAGTCGTGTTGGTTTGGCATTTAGTTACTACCTCTGTAAAACATTGGTAAACCCTGTTTGTTATCCGCACGACTCAAGTTACACAGTCGCTCTCCTTATGTTTGATAACTCAGTGTTGTTTAATGGAGAGGGATGTTGCCCCAATTCAAATGGATGTATGGGTATGCATAGCTACCACATCTTTTTCGATTGATTGATTTTCTACAACAGTGGCGAATTGTTTGGTTAATACACAGTCACTGGTAATTGCACTGAGAATCATTTGGATGATTAGTTGGCATTGGTTATAAGGACTTGATGTTGCTCACGCATATTGTGTGTGTGCATGGTGTTTTTGCAAATGAATTAATGGGCATGATAATTTTGTTCTTCTTTGGGCCGAATGACTATTGAGATGGATCACTGTAGAGAAATTTTCCACTGCATCTTTATATTTGTTCGACTGTGTAAACCTGGGTTTACACAGCATAGTCGATTACAGTGTAATTAGATCACAACGATATTATATTTAATCGATGGCTTGGCATGATGGATGAGTTATTGCAATGGTTGTGTATTGTTTTTGTTGAATGGGGATGTTGCCTCATTGTGTTTGTTGGTTGTGCATTGTGTATAACATAGATGGCTCCACACTTAGGGACGCCCATGAAGTTTTTGAGCATGTTTTGTTGCAATCGATCATTTGTTAAGAAATTTTTTTGATACCCCGTCATGTTGAATGGATGGTCCAGTTTTTAAGTCACATTGAATTGTTTTTTTTTTAGGCAATGGAAGAACTACATTGCCTGGGAAAATTACCCTCGTGTAGCTTGTGTCAAAATGGTGACTGTGGGTTGTATTTCGGTCTTGATTATTTTGGGTTACTGCCATATATGTTCAACAAATTTCATTGCATTTAAATGATGGGCCGGATTGCAGTAATAGTGACTTCATTGTTAATTTGAAAACATGACTTTGGGTATAGTTGTGGATTGAATAAATGCATGGGTCATGGTTGATTTTGATAGTTACAGATTGGAAATGGGTATTGTGCGTAAATTGTTATAAAATGCAAAGTATGTGAATGAAGGGAACAGAACCTCTTTAAAATTGTATAGGATACCCATTGTTTTGTGATGGCACTATGTGGATATTTGATTATGAACAGTAAACTTGTTAGATACACAGAAATTATTATTTAGTCAAGTGATGGATGGTTGATGCATCTCCTTTCAAATAATGTTTTATGGATCACTTAATTAATTCCATGAACAATAATCATCCTTCTTCCCTTCCATTATTTCACTTTCCGCTAATTATAAACCTCGTCACCTCCCATATTCCTTTCTCACTCCTTGTTCTGAGATTAATTACATTCAAGAGAATTTATTGGATGTTAAAATGGATGAAAGTGGCAGTGTCTTGTGTGGATTGTAGTGAGGTTTTATTGGTTTGCTTTACAGTTGATTGTTGTTGTCATTGAGCGGTGACCATGCTTCTCCCCTTTCATTATATCATATTTTTTCTCAATACAAACCCCTCACATATCCCAGAACCCTGTTTCACCCCCCTACCCATTGATTAACAGTAAAACAATTTGTATGGATTGGATTGCACAAGTCTGATACATTTTGAGCCAAATATATTTCATATTTTTAAGAGTTGTCATGCATGGTTATTTAAAAGACTATTTTCTAATCGATTACACATGTAGGATTAGTTTTTCAGTCGAGGAAACCATGGCTGAGGAAATAGAGGTAGAGGTAACTGGAACCGAGGCCCAAGAAGGCCCAAGTTCTCTATACATTTTGACGCTAATTCAGAAGAGCTTGGCCAAATGTTTCATGTTGGATTCTTTAATTGGATTGGGGAGGGGATATTCCAACCTAGGCCTGAAAGGCCTCCTTTCCAAGCCCACAAGCACCCAAGATCCATGTAGCTCCTCATGTCTCATTACAACCCGAGGTCCCTGAAAATGATGGATGGCAAGAGATTGTCCACCTGGCAGTCTCCCAACATCGTGGCTGGCCCAACTTGTCTTTGCCTCCTCCTCCACCGGAAAACCCCATTGTCCAAGATGCCCCCAATCACTCGCTAGTGCAATCCTCCCATGCTAGCAAGAGATTGAAGACCGAAGCCCACCATGCACTTGATAAAGGAAAAGCCACTGCTGCCCCTTCCTCACCCTCCAATGACTCTAACAAATCTGTGTCTTCCTGAATGCATTTGAGGGACGATTGTTCCCACATGATCAGTGACATTAAGCCAGAAGGATCCACACAGCCTAAGGAAAATTCAGGAAAATCAAGAGGTGACAGCAGCAACCAAGGAAGGGTTGCATCACAGATTTGGAAATATTGCTTTTGAGCTTTATGTTATCTAGTGTTTTATGATATCTGAGTTTGTTGCCAGTTCTCTAAACCTGTATCTGAGTCTGTCGCACATGAAGTAATGCTCTGCCAACTGAGTATCCCATCTGCAGTTGGGTTCACATAGTCCTCATTTCACGCAGTTGTTCTGTACAACTGGTTGATTTTCTCCAAGTCCAAGCAAGTAGGCTCTACAAAACTCTCCCCTTCTGATGGGTCTAATGGCGCAATGACCCTGTATTCTCCTT
Organism: Picea engelmannii; assembly: GCA_009831015.1. Taxonomy (NCBI): domain Eukaryota; kingdom Viridiplantae; phylum Streptophyta; class Pinopsida; order Pinales; family Pinaceae; genus Picea; species Picea engelmannii. The sequence continues at coordinate 120,309 of ML795292.1, forward strand.
ACTCAAATGTCATTTTTCATGCTTTTAAGTTTATTATTGTCTGGTTATCAAACCCCCATTCTAAGCCAAGTAAAGCTAGATATGGTGTTGTGTCGTCCACCATTTCAATCACTTCGAAGCCTGCTTTAGTGTACAGTCCATCCAAATCTATTGTCACTCCTTTCAGTCTTCCAATTGGTAGAACTCAGTTTTGGTTTGCTAGTTTCAGTTGAACGGGTGAATATCCTAATGTGGGCTCTCCCATAAATTGCCATGTTTTCTTGGGTAATACATTGACTTCGGATCCTAGATCCAATATGATATCTTACATGTTAAAATCTACGATGTTGGCATTCAACCTGAACTCCCTACTTTTTCTTCTCCTTGTATGTAGGTGATTGACAGTTTTTTGTTCTAGTTTTCCTTCTGTCTCTATGCTACATCTTTCTAACATATTTTACAATATTTTGACAGAGGATGGATCATTCAATAGTTTTACACATGATTGCAAAAAGCCTTTGATTGTACTTACTTGTCCTAGGGGCTGCATTTCTTTGGTATGATCCAATGATGGAGGCATCTCATACTCGGGTACTTCCTTGCTCTGCTAGGCAGTTGAAGTTGACACTGTATCTTACTTTAGAAATTCTTGTCTGGCTTTTTTGAATGCTTCCTTCTCATTCTGTGCGTCGAACTGTTTCCTTGGTTCGACATTATTCTTCACCCACTGGTGTTGTACTGGCTCTTGTCGGTGTAAATGTGTTGAACCTGCACAGAATAGATCTAGCTAGAAAATACTACACACATTTGCAGAGAGAAATTGAGAAAGAAGAAGAAGGAGAGAAAGAATGGAAGAATTCTCACTAACCATATTCCACACTCAAAGAGTGAATAATTTACAATAGATATAGGATAAATGAGTAACTAATGACCCATAGTGGTGTTCTAGAGTGATCTGGATACACACCAATAGTTACAGGAGTAAACTGTCACCTAGTCTAGTCTCTCAGGCAGTTACGGGAGTGAACTGCCACCTAGTTGAGTTAACTAGTCAACTAGTCTTCAGTTAACTGACTGAACAAAGAGTAGTGAGGAGTAGATCAGGGAATCAAGGGTAATGCACCAGTCTGGTGATGATCCCAAGGCAAGTTTGCATTAGCATGGTGATGATACCAATGTTGCATGGTGACAAAACCAATGCAACATCTAAACTCTACTCAACTAGTCAAACTGAAGTGTCAACTGAAAGAGAATATTCTCCAGGTGGAATATTCTCCCCTAAAATATAGGAGACTGGATAATGACTAATTATGATGAATAAACAAGATAAAACCTTAGGAAAAATAAATCCTAGGTGTGTGTGAAGTAACTCCAACACCCCCCCTTAACATCACTATGGTGAAAATAAAGAATGGGTCCCGACAACAAGGCCATGTTAGGTACCCAAATACAAACGATACACTGAACTAAATGAGAAAAGAGGGAAAAATCATGGGAACAAACCCCCCCCTCAAATTACAATGCATAAAATAAAAAAATGAGAAGGAACAAAAAATAGTTGCTAAGCAACCCTGTCCTTCACTCCAAGAAGACCTCGCAACTGTGCAAGTTTGTGCTCGTTGAATATTTTGTTGAAGATGTAGATGTCTGCACAGATATGATGAAGTATATGCACCATTGATATGTCCACACATATCCACTTTATCTTATTGTAATGAAAAATATCCAAATAAATTTTGGATGAAATTTTGAAAACCGTGCGGCCATTTCCAGAAAAATGCTGAAATTTTGTTGATTATAAAACGATCATAACTTCACTTTCCGGACTCTGTTTCGGACGATTTTTTTTTTAAATTGGACATTTTCCCGAGAGGAATTCAAATATCCAAATGTGTGAAGTAACTCCAATAGTTTGGCTATGTCATTTCCTATTTTATCTCCTCAACGCGTAACTATGTTGATGTTTCTTCCGTCATCCCTCGCTTTCGCTGAAATCCATTGAACATTTTGATTGTTCTGATTGTTCTGATTGTTCTGATTGTTCTGATTCCTCCTTTCTTGGATCCTCCATAGTAATGTAGGACATTCTTCTGTGTTATTATAAGATGCACGACAATATATACAAGTCACTGGTGGAAGTGGACATTTTCTTGCATAATGTCTTGGTTGTTGATAGTTGTGGCATACCATTGGTCCTCTACCCCTTCCAAATCCTCCTCTTGCTCACCCTCCATCTCTGTATCCATATCAATCTCCTAATGGCGTGTTATAACGAGGCGCCTGATTGTACTATGTAGTATTGTATTGAGGTTGTGTTGTGTTGTACTGTGGTTGTGCGGTATTATATGGTTGTTGCACAGTATTATACTACAGTTGCATAGTGTTGTATGGGGATGGTTCTTGGTTAAACTAAGGTGTGGATTGCCCGGTCATCATTTCTACCTGCACCCTATATGCATTCGATGTCCTCTCTCTCATCAAGTCCATAGTTCTACAGTCTTTGTCATCATGTCCCACTGACTTGCAAAAGTTGCAATATGAATCCTTGGGAACTCTCTGGTATTTTTGCATCATTGAGCAGTGATATGTATCGTGGCCCGATTTCTTACATATTTTGCACCATAGTCCTCATGTTGGTAATGGATTTGGCATTCCTGCTTCCATGTACTGTGTGAATGTTGGACATTCATTCTTATGGTGTCCTTTCGTCCTGCATGTGGTACACCAAACGGCTTCGCGTTTATCCTTACTTTTGTTCTGGTTTAGCTGGAATGTTAAGTTCTTCAAATATTCCTTCATTTCTTCGATGGATGGATCCATCTTATGATATTGGTTTTCTTTTAGTTGTAGGGTTTCCTGCAGAGCCTCTGCCCGTGTCTGAAACTTTTGTTGTCACAGCGGATATTTCAAGTGTGGTAGTAGTGAATTGACAAACAGGTGCCTGTGTTGCATATCTGTCATGAGATATTTCAACTTTCCTTTCATTCGCTTGAATATCTGGTCAATATCCCATATGTATTCTCCTTGTTTCTATCGAATTTCTATCATCTCGTTCATGTACTGATCCTCTGAACTTGGCTTCTGAAACTCATTTAACAGCAATTTCTTGAAATCTGCAATCGTTTTGGTTGTCCCTGGTGGATTGTTTGTAGCTAAACTCATATACCAATCCAATGCACGATCCCTTAGTGTAATCGCTAGCTATGCAAGTTTAGTGTCCTCGTTTGTGATCTGTTTTTCTTCCTAGATCTTCTTGCAGATAAACAAGTGTTTTTTCGGGTCCTCCGACACTTCTCCTTTGAATTTTGGTAACCTAATGGTGGGATCATGTCCTGCCATCCTAAATGTTGAACTACTACCTCCACGCAATGTAGATACTTGAATAATGCTTCTTGAAATGGTTCCCCCAGTTGTTGTTCCTTGTGTAGATGTACTTCATGTTGTCTTTCTTCTCCCAAAATTTGGTTCTCTAAACGGTGTTGTGATTTTTGGTGTGTTAGTCGCACATGGGTTTATGGGTTCCACACTGACATTAATATGGATAGGATTGCTAGATTATCTTCCCTCTATTGGACCTCTCGTCTTCCTCTCATATGTTGCGTGTGGGAATTCCTCAATCTACTCCACATCACGGAGATCCTTTACCTCTTCTTCATCACTTTCCAAGCCTCCCCTCGCGGTTGCGGCACTCTTCTTGGTGTTCACCTTGTATTGGTAGGGTAATCCATTGCGCCTCTTTCCAGTTGTCACCATGATCCGCTTGATTTGGTCATCATCCATCATGATTGGGTCCAAGGCTTCCTCCTTCTTTCCTTTATCCACTTCTCCTTCCATCTCTCCTTTTTCTGTCATTGATTCCCCCCTCCCCCATGCATGTAGGGAAGTTTAGTTTTCTGACTCCATTGTCATTACACCTTTGTTATATAGAAATATATTTATAGAAGTATATAACGATCGAATATACCTTCCCCAGCTTTCGATCTCTGCTTTTGTGGGATTCTACGGTCTCAACAGGCCCTTCTAGCGATGCATTTTTCTCACCTTCTTGTTTGTCTGATTTACTATTCTTTTGACCTGCCTTCCATAGATCTTAGTCTCTTCTAACCAATCCCATATACTCAATCCTATATTGTTCCAACTAGAAATGGAACCATTTGTTGGTTTAATATCCGAGTTTATACCTTTAACATGATTGACCTAGGGTTCAAGTCTACTGGGGTTCCAACAAAGCCTCTAAAACTATCGGCCATCCTGGTAAACTAGAAGGCAACGCAGTACACAGAGTGCATTGTGCAATCTCGCCCGAGATAGTCTTAATGGGTGACTACAATAATCAAGTGTTTGCAGTCTAGGATTGAGTGGAGATCTGAGAAGTGTGTGCTAAAAGTTCTATTTACCTTATTAAAACAGTATATTGCCATTCCCAGTTATGCATGTAATATAATCAACTCATTCATTCATCATGCTAATATCTATTCATAAACAGTAAAAGAGACACAAGCATTCAATCTCATAACACAAGTTTTATCTAGAAACATAAGTATTTCATGCTCTAATCAAATCCTTTAATTTTGACAGGGAATATTGCTTTGATTCTTTAACCTGGGGTTCTTCTAGCTTATGAAATGCTAACGTTGTTTTTTGTGGATTTACTTGCATTCTAGAAATATATGTAATGTTCTATCAATATCCCTAGCTTCTCTTGTTGTCCCATTGCCAAACATAATTAAATCATCATTACTCCTTAGAAAATCGGGCACCCTTGACCTCACCTCCCTCCTTAAAACTTCCCATTAATCTGATTAGGTCCTCTATAATGATCATAAACAAAAGAGGAGACATAGGAAAACCTTGAATTAAATCCTTGGAGTGTTTAAAGTATTCGGTTGTTTATCCATTGAATTGGTAATGCATAGGACACATAAGTGTAACATTACTCAATCCAGTGAACAAAAATAATATTTAGACCTATATGAATCATAAGCAATCCCAAGAAAGTCCAAGTAACTCTTTCATAACCTTTGGATAGGTCCAATTTGGTCATGAAAGAAGGTAGTTTCTTCATCTTGATCGAGTGAAAAACTTATTTTCCCATCCCTACAACATCAAAAACCAATCTACCTTCCACAAAGCCAAAATATTCACAGGAAATAGCTTTTGACAAGATGGGTTTTAGGCTTCTAGCAACGTCTTTGGTAGTGATTTTGTATAAATAATTTAAATTGAGATGGGCATATAAGAGTCATATGAGGGGGGGTTATCTATTTTGGGAATGTTGATAAGGAATGTGGAAAAGAGAGGACCATATCTCCATGTCCTCCTAGATTCTTTTATCACCGGAAGAAAATCCTTCCCTATAACTTCATAAAAACTACTAAAGAGTTCTATAGGCTAACCATCTAACGTTGGAGCCTTATCATTCTAAAAAGATGTCAATACTTCTTTGAGTTCACCTTCATCAATTAGACCTAGAAGAGTCTCACTCTGGCAGTATGAGATTATCCTATTGAACTTTGAGATGATTGACATAATTTCCCCAAGGTTCACTTTGCTAGAGTCTTGATAAATGTCCTTGTAGCTATCAATGGTCGGGTTGGAATTTCCCTCAAAACTTATGTGAACATTCCCATGCTTATCATTCACATTCTATATAATGTCGTGAGCATTCCTAGCCTAGGCATATTAATGGAAATATTTTGTGTTTTCATCTCCCTCTTTTAACCAAATAGACCTACTATTTTGGCTACAGTAAGATTCCACCCATGCTAACAATCAATTATTGTCTTCTTCTAGATTTTCAATGTTTTTCATGTTGTCTTCATAAACAGTCCCCCTTTTAAGCTCCTCATATAGTGACTCCAATTTTCCTTCCACATCTACTGGCTTAAGCTTGCTTTGATTGTTCTAACTTTTTACCCAAGCCTTTATGTTATATTTGATCCTTTTTAGGTTGTCTTGGTAAGCCATCATGGCATAGCTTCGGGAATTTGGGTCATATGACCTCCACTCCTTAGTTATTAGATCTCTAAACTCTTCATTTTTGAGCTAAAAATCATTAAACTCAAAGGGAGAGGGAGTTTCTTTTTGAATTAGATTCCAATTGAAGAGGAATAGGGAAATGATCTTAAGCCGACTCTACACCTACCCAATACTTGAACCTCCATAGTTCTATCAAAATATAATCCAAGACAAGATATATATTTAATATTGTTGTTATAATAGTCCTCTCATTCTCTTGTTTCTCTATGTGGGGTTTGGGTCTATAGGTTCTATATCTGCTAGATTCTTCTCTTCAAATAGGTGATTAAAAAAACATACCAAGGCATCAAGTCTACCCTTTTCACCCTAAACTTCACTTCTTTTTAGTTCAAGCTTTAAGTACCCACCTCTAACTATTTGATCAAGTAAAGAAGCATCATTCAAAATATCTAACTATTAACCCTTTCTATTGTGGCAACGAGCATAAAAATTTATGAAATTTATATCTTTGTTTATCTCCATCACAAATAAGGTACAATAGATGGTGATATCGAGGAAAAGTGATTTTTTAAATTACATATATCCTTTCAATTGTTGGCATCCACTAGATCTGCCCTAACATTGCTTGCCATGAACTCCCATCCCTGAAGTATGGGCTAAAGAGGATGTAAAACATCACCATTGTTTAACATAGTCTCTTGAATAAATATTATGTATGGGTTATATATATATATATATATATATATATAACTTTTTTCTATAGAAAAATTATTTGGGGAAACCCTCCAAGTGCTTCCTCACATTCTCTGAATGGTGCCTAGGGTAAATGCCACTAATGTAAAACATGTACCCCGAGGGACCCACGTGGATTCCACCTTGTGACCTCTTTGTTCAATATATCTTTGACATATCAAGTTAAATCACTTAAGTAACAAACACAAGACTGTACTTTCCACTCGCTTTCTAGTGGGGAAACCACACACTCTTACTTAGGGAAAATAATAAATGTATATTACGTGTAAGATCTTGCTTAGTCAAGGGAAAACCATATACTCTTACCTGGGGGAATGCAATACAATTTTATGTGTGCGTTTGTGTGTACACACACACATATATGTATGTATATGTGTATATTTGTGTGTGTGTGGGGGGGGCGGGGTGTGTGTGTGTGTGTACACATACACATATATATAGCCTTGAGGGTTAGCTCAAGCGACCTTGAGCCAGACGTGAGTTCTCTCCCCCGATGATCAGTTGGGGAGGTCACAGGTTCGACTCTCTTGATCCCCTCAAGGTGAGGCTATGTAATCAGGGCTGATGGTTTACCTCGTTTACCATCCATGAAATATGGGGAAGTACTCAGAGGGTTTCCCGTAATTTCTTTAGTCGGA
>ML795292.1:129531-172776 GCA_009831015.1 Picea engelmannii
GTGTGTGTGTGTGTGTGTGTGTGTGTGTACATACATACATACAAAAGAGATAAAATTTCAATTCTTCTTCTTCTTTTAATCGAGGAAAAAAAACTCATAATTCATTAAAATATATAAGAAATTACATTATGTATATGATGGGAGGCATTGCTTCACTTCTAAGACAAAAACAAAGAGAAAATATATCTTTCATACTAGGGTATATATTTCCATATTAGCCAAGAGGGTCTCCATAAGATTCCATCCTACATGTTCTATCCATCTAACCATTACAAAGCTTAAAATTATACAATTTTTTAAAATCAAAATCAGCCTTAATCCCTTACAACAATCTTGTACAAGATTCACTATAATATTCAACTAGAAAACAAAGGCAATATCAAGCTTATAAAAGACAAAAACAGGAGGAAAACTGAAAGAAAGGGGCATGTATATAATGGGCACAATGCCCTTCTTGATCTTCCACAACCTAACAAACTCCAATATCCAAAGACAATGCTTCTTTAGATGAAGTATCTGCTTGGACATCTCTTTCTCTAAAGATGTGATGGAAAGAAATAGCTGTGAACTACCTCCTATAAGCCATGACCTTCTCACAAATTATGTGTAAAACAATATTTTCACGAGAAAATGAATCATTCATCCATTTGATTACTACTAGAGAGTCGCCAAAGATACCTTGTACTTTCTAAACACCCTTTTCAACAATGAACAAAAGTGCTAACTTTAAAGTGATTAGTTATGATAAGTTGTTTGATCCCCTTCCTAGGTTAGCTTCGAATTTTAAAAAATAAGACAAAAGTCCACTAACTCCAGGGAAAACTAGTAAAATGTTGTATCTCCACAAGGAGAAAATAATGGTAAGTTTGTTGTCCAACCTATAAAATCTACGGGTTTTGCAATTTTCTTTGCATCAATATTGGCAATATCCTCTCTAATACCACATGTAAAAATCATTCAAAATGGACAAAAACATTTAATTTAAATGTAAAATTTTAGCATTGATTGAGAATAAAACTTGAATTAACAAGTCAGATAATGAGTTAATGATTTGGCTTTGCTTTGCTTGCTCCAACTGGTGTTATGCAACAAGTGGCACAAGAAATTTGTAAATTTTTATGGCAAGGAAGCAAATCAAATACAAAGAAATTTACTTTGGTCAATTGGTCAATAGTTAGAGCTCCCCAAAACAATGGTAGTCTTGGGATCAAGGATCCTTTTGTAATGAACTTAGCTCTAGGAGCTAAGCTCCTCCAGAGGTTGATTTCAGGACAACATACCTGGTAGAAGAAGGTACTCCATAAAAAAGTACTTTGGAGGAGAATGGATGAGGTGTCTTGACAATTTTATGGAATCTAAGAAGGGATCACCCATTTGGAGGCTAATTAGAGCAGCAATACCCATCATTCAATCTTAGCTAACATGTGTCCCAAGAAATGGACAAGACATTAACATCTAGAAAGATAGTATAATGGAAAAGGAAGTGTTGGACAATATTCAAGAGCTATGCTCTCTAAGAGATTGGATAATTAGTCAAAACTTGGAAAAACTCTCTGATATATCTTCTTGGTCTAGTAAATCAGGTATTGGCTAGGATGGGAAATTGACTCTCCTCCACCTCACTTTCTTTCCTCTGTCTCTCAATTATATAACTCTCTCAAAATTTGTGCACCCTCAAACATTATCTCTACAAATCATAGAGGTTAGGGTCATGCTAATTATAATGTAAAATAAGGGTATTTGCGCCAATTGATGTCCTCGTCGATTCCCCCAAAATCTACAATATGGAGTTGGATATGGCATTCAGCCAACCTCCCAAAAGACAATATCTTATGTTTGGATTTAGTTCATAATAATATTTTTACCACTAAAAAATTACATAAACAAGGGATCATTGGCCCTTTAAGATGTTCTTTAAGCCTATTTGACGTGGAAACAATTCACCATACCTTCTTTGAGTGTAAATTCACAACTAGAGTAAGAAAAACAACCTTCCCAGGATTAAATCATAGGATCAAAATGCTAGATTCATGGAAAAACATGTTCTTACATTGGAGAAAAGCATATAATGGAACTCTCAAGGATAAACCGACACTCAAAAGAATCTAGCAAGGTACACCTAAATTCTTATGTTTGAAAATTTGGCTAGCCTGAAACAACACAATCTACAATCGAAAATTGGACAATCCCTCCTCGATAGCGGAAGAAGCTAAAGGTTTGTTAGTGGAACTTCTCAAATCCACAGGAAGGCAGTTCAATGCAGTCCAAATTTTGAATGAAGAAGAATGGTATCGACAATTCCATCTTTCTCCTCAATCCATATGCTTAAGAATGCTAAAGCTTTACACCAAACCAAACTGGTAGCTTCGTCTGAGCTTGATTTCTTTCCAGAAATGGATATATGCTTAACACTCTTATTTTTTGTTTTTTGATGGAGCCTCAAAAGGGAATCTCAAGGTGGTAGGCATGGGGGTGTCATCCTCAACCCATGAGGAACAATAGGGAAAAATTTTGCATCGGGACTTTGCATCTTGCCCAACAATCAAGCAAAAAGCTTATTCTTTAATGCAAGTCCTAATAATAGCAAAGGATTAAAGTATAGAATCTTTGATTGTAGTTGATGATTTGAAGACAATCATAAGCTATATGATCTTGAGCTCTGGTCTTGTTGGTAATTCATTAGCATCTATCATAGCCATGGCTAAACAAGAAGCATATTCCTTCTCCAAAATATTATTCTATCATGTACTATGGAAAAACAATTATTAAGCTGATAAGTTTGCAAACATTGCCTCATCTTTAAAAGTGGGAGAATTTTAATGGCATTTGTAATCACCATCCCATCCCTTAATCATGAGTACCAAAACATGTAGCAGTCAATTGATCCTTCACATGGCTTGCAACATTGGGCTTGAAACTCAATGTTGGGAAATTTATGTGATGAAATGTCCATCCCCCCATCATATCCCTAGAGTTATGTTTTTGCATGCATTTGAAACCTTTGTTTGTGATTTTCCCGATCAAGGTGGGAATAAGGCAGTGCTAATAGGGAATTGTTTGTGGGAAGTTTGGAAAGCAACACAGTGGAAACTAGTAAGAATTATTGTTTGTTTAGAAGTGGTCGTATATGTTTCTCTATTTTAGGGTTTGTTTAGACTACATGGGTGCATTCCCCTTCAAGACAACTTTGTGCAAGAAGGTTTCTTCAACCTCTGGGTTATTATTAACCTAGATTTTAGAGGATTGGCCAACACTTTCATCTATTTTTTGGTTTGTTTGTCTCTGGCCTTCATTATGTTGTTTGATTTTATCCTCTATCATTCGAGAGCATTGGAAGACTTGGGATTGTTGAACCTATGCTTATACTGAGAGGGGTGATGAATCAGTATAAGATACTTTTTACTTTAAATGAGCATTCATCAATCATTCATTAGCTTTAAAATAGTAAATGCATGTAAACTCAAATCATAGTACACAAAGTTTAATTTGGAAACCCTCGTGGGAAAAAACCACAAAAAATTATCTTTATAAATGTCTATAGGCACCAAACTACTATTACAAAGCTTGTAGACACCAATCTCTTCAACTGAGTACCAACTCAACAAGATATTGTGTAGGAACCAACTTACTAGAGACACCAATCTCTTCAATTGAGCACCAACTCAGCAAGGCATGTATGTGCTCCGATCTAAGATATTCATATAGAGAGTACTTATGACTTCACCTACATGCTTCATATCTTATGCATTTCACAACATCATCATATCCTTAACATTCATGCTCCGGTGTTTCTCCTTGCTTCATACCCTAAACATAGCTTCAAACCCTAGTTAGATTTGTCCTTCATGCCCTAGCGAACCTCATAGCATCATTCCCATAATATGATTCTACATCGTATCATCACAACCTCAAAACAATGCACTTTGCAACATCATAGACTTTAGTCCTTCATAGCACACCCTTAAAACTCGAAGAAAACTCCTCTTGCACCTTTATACCCCAAGAATATTCCCCATCTCCTCTTGTGTACCTCAGATCTCTTCTACACACTTGTACTTTCTCTTCTTGCTTGGATGCTCTTCAAATGTGCACATCTATAATGTATTTATAGTGTTTATGCATTCACTTATGGGGCTGACTTGTAAAACTGGCTGGGCTGACTATACTTTCTAGTTGGGATGACCTGACATAATCTTTCATATATCCTCATTCATATGGAGTTAGAGAGAGTGTCATATATCATTGGAAAGGTCTTGGAATGAGATTTTCAACCATATATCCTATGTTGCCATTTGAGCTAGGTCTTCATAGTAAAAAGGCCTTCAAATATAGGGTATCAAAACTGAGCATCAAAAATCCAAAAACAATGTTTCCAACAATCTCCATCTTGTAATCTTTATCTTGGACATATGTAGACTCCCCTTGTCTTTGAAATAAATGAGAACATTATTTTCAACAATCTCCCCCTTTTTCATTGATGGCAACCCTTAGTCAATTCTGGAATACTCCCCCTGCCTGCAATTTCTTCCTCTGTCTGCAACTTCTCCCCCTTTGACATCAATGGAAAATGGTTGCTCCCCCTCAACTTGATCTTCCCTTTATTGATGAGATGAGAGCGATACCACTCTCATACAACATTTTTCTCCTTTGACTTCATCGAGAATGTATGCATTGCTATGTGTTCTATTTGCATTTGCCACTAATCTTCATGAACTTGTTTTCCTTATCTCACTTCTTTTAAAATGAAATGTGAGGATGTAACCTTGATCACACATTTGACTAACACTTAGAATATCGTTTTTTAACCCTTAAACATACAAGACATTTTGTGTTTTAGTCTTTCCATTAACAATACTGACAATACCTTTTCCAACTGTCCTTGCAGAAGCATTATCCCAAAAGGTAACGCTGACTCATTTTTCTTCCTTTAGGGTAAGAAATTTGTTCTAATCCCATGTCATGTGTTTTGAACATCCACTATCAATGTACCATTGGCTTCCTTTGTCTTGAGCATACATGTTATAATCCAATGCCTTAAAATGAAAAGAAATCAATAAATTATAGTCCACTTCGAGGGGGAAACCTCGCTTACAATATATCCACTTCATAACACAATATGAGTTGAGATAAGATTATCCTAAGACTAGCTCTCCTTGGTGTATATATAGGAGACAAAGGGTACACTTATAATGAAACGGTGTGATGAAGGGGTTCATAGCCTACATACAATTATAATACAAGAAATATAATAATTCAATAAGGGGTTTTATACATAACATTGTTGACGATTAAAATCGCAATGAAGTTTTGCCCGCAAAGTGTTTCTAAAGCCTATTATTATAAAAGATAAATAATACTAGTAGGTGGGACCCCCTTGTAGATTGGAGATCAGATCTAGTTCTTATATGATGTCGTGTTATTGTTCGACACTGCTTACCTGGTTGATGAGATCTTGTTTTTATTGGCGATGGATTGGGCTTATTATGTGTTGGTTCTATGTGCGACGAGTAAATGATGAATAAGGCATGTTATGTTCTAAGCTTTAATTGTATGTTACAACAACCTACGTTATTCATTGATACCATTGTTATCTATTCGTGGGACACCTGCACAATAGACATGTTAGTAACAAGACATAAGGAGCAGTTGGAAAAAGGCAAAAGCAATATAACAAATGCACAAGGAATGAATCTAACCATGCAAATATACTACACTACATGCATCGAAATTTAATGGATTGTTGTTATCCTAGCTACAAAGTTAATAGCTATATGATTTATTGAGTTATATAGTTTATATGAATTATAATTAAGTCATGGTATAAGTGGATATGGGTCACGCTATTGGTTTTAATAGTTGATTGTTTCGATACATGGTTTAATTAATTGAGTTAATGGAAGCTTGTTGGCGTGTACTAAGGAATTAATGGCCCGTCGGGTGTACTGTTGGTAGTTATGGATTGGCGGTGTGTTTTCAATAGAATGGATTACTAGCTCACCCATTGATTATGTGACAGTGGTTTGGTTTTGGTATCTAGTCACTGCAATCGTTATTATAATTGGATGGATAAGCTCAGCGTGGTTAATTAGAATGAGTTGTTAAATCAAATACACAGTCGTTGTCCTTGTGTTTATTGAATTGATAACACGACACTTCTTTTAATTGATTAATGCACAATGATACTTCGCGCTTCATGCATTGGTATGAGTGGCGTTCCTATAGCATGAATCAATGATTGTTGTAACTGTGTGTTTTTAATGGCCAAATGATTATTGCAATCAGGGTGTTTATGCAATTTCTATCCACTGTATATGTATGGTTGTTCGATTATGTCGTCAAATATGGGCACAAATTTTACACAGTATGGTTTTGGTTGTAGTTTGATTGATTTGATCAATACTGTTGTTGCCTCCTTGTGTTGGATTGATAGCTCGGCACAATAGGTTGAATTAATAACACCATGACTGTGTGTTCTTAAAATTGTCAAATGGAATGTTGCAATCGTGGCAATTATGGCATGGATATCCATTGTGGTTATTATCAGTATTAATTGATTGCGCCATTAGAGAAAGCCACAAGTTTTGAACATGGATTTGCTACAATTTGATCATTTTTTGTAAAATCGGGCTTGATGTTGATGCCTCGTTGAATTGGATGGATAGCACAACATTTTGAATGTTTAGAGTCAAAGAAAATTGGACTTGTATAGTCCTAGAAATACACTTATGTTGGTCATGGTTTGTGTTTTCTACAGCATAGCATGAGTTGAGGTGGTGATTGTTGTCTGTGTGTTTAAATGGAAAGTCGGGATCTTGTGTATTTGCATATGAATTGTGGTGTCAACTATCCAATCTGTATGTTAAATGAATATCATGCTTTTTAACAGTAATAGGCATTGATGTTGTTTTATGCACAGTAGTGGGTTTTTTTTTGGGGTCACAGTGGTGATTTGGTTGGTAGATTTCTTTACCTAATGGTTTTATGGACCACTTAATTAATTTTATGAACAGTAATCAATCTCTTTCCCTGCCATTATTTTGCTTTCCGCTAATTACAACCCCCTCACCTTACCATGTCCATTTTTCACTCCTTGTTCTAAATTAATTACAGTCAAGAAAAAAAATTGTATTGAAGTAGTTTAAAGTCGTTGGATTACATTGGTGTTCTTTTGGCTGCATTGCAGTTGATTGTTGTGATATTTGAGAAGTAATCGTGTTCTTTCCCCCTCATTTTATCATTTTTTCGCTTATTACAAGCCCCTCGCATATCCCAAGACCCTTTTGTTCACCCCTTGCTCATTGACGACAGTTAAACAATTTTTATGGATTGGATTGCATGAGCCTGATATGTTTCTGAGCCAAAATCTATTTCATATTTTAAAGAGTTATCATGTATGGTTGTTTAAAATACTATTTGCTAATCGATCATGCATGCAGGAATGAGTTTTTTCAGTCGGGGTAGCCATGGCAGAGGCAACTGGGGGAGAGATAATTGGAATAGAGGCCCAAGAAGACCAAGGTTCTCCATGCACTTTGATGTTGACTCACAAGAGTTAGGCCAGTTGTTTCAAGCCGGGTTTTTCAATTGGATTGGGCAAGGAATGGTCCAACCTAGGCCTTAAAGGCCTCCTTTCCAAGCTCCACAAGCCCCTGGTATTCCCATGTCCCCTCATGTCTCGTTGCAAACAGAGGTTCTCGAAAACGACGGATGGCAAGAGATTGTCCACCCGGCAGTCTCCCAACATCATGGCTGGCCCAATTTGTCCCTACCTACTCCCCCACCTATTAACCCCATTGTCCAAGATACACCTGTGCACTCACCAGTTCAGTCCTCTCATGCTAGAAAAATGTTGAAAACCGAAGCCCACCATGCCCTTGACAAACAAAAAGCCATTGCTGCCCCCTCCTCACCCTCCAATGGCTCTGATAAATCTGTGTCTTCCAGGATGCATTTGACGGATGATTGTTCTCACGTGATCAGTGAGATTAGGCCTAAAGGCTCAACACAGCTAAGGGAAAATTCAGGAAAATCAAAGGGTGACAGCAGCAATCAAGGAAAGATTGCATATCAAAGTGGGAAATATGGATTTTGAGTTTTTTTTATGTTATCTATTGTTGATGACAGTTGACTTTAGGATTTTTTGGACAACATCTTTATTTTTGGATATATGAGTAATGCATTTTTGAAAACAATGTCGATTATGAATGAGATAAATTGTCAAATGTGCATGTGATGATGGGAGTCAGAAGGAGAGTTGTTCTTACTTAATTAACTAGTTATGTTATAATTGTTAAGAGCTAAATGGGAGTTACAAGGGGTCCCACCTACTAGTTATTATTTATTTAAAACCCTTATTATGACTTATTACTTTCCCCCCTTAACTAAAAAATTGGTTGAGTTCTTAGTTAACTTAACTAATGAATTGGTTCAACTACTTCAACCAATTCTAATTTGCTTAAAGGAAAAAGGAAAGGGAGGAAAAAGAGGAGGGTAGAAGGAGAAGCATACTAAGGTTTTCTCTTTGAGTTTACGTTAAGATAGTTCAGTTTTCATTCATTCCTTAATTTATCACAAGCCTAATTCTCTTTTATGATAGCAGGGTCTTATTGTAGACAACAACATTCAGGGCTGAATTACATCATTCAGACACTTGTTTTTCAGAGGTGTTGATCTATCTTTGATCGTCTGTGTAGACTTGTTTGTTTGTGAATTAGTTTTCATGACTGAAAAAGGCTATTGTGCAGAGTCTAGTGGGCAGCAATTTGTGGCAAGATGATCGAGTTGTTAGAGTTTAGTTTTGGTTTTCTGTTAGAGGTCCTTTTGTATGTTCCATCGGGGATGTCTAAGTTTGACTTTGGTCTGAAATTTCTGTATGAGATTTTGTAAATAAAATGACTCTTTGGTGAATTGGAATGAAATAAAGGATTGCTTTATGTCTCATCTGTCTTGATTGTCATCTTGGTGTCTTACTTCTGTCTTTACACTTGTTTTCAACAACTATTATATTCAGAAAATCATGTAAAAAAGAATTTTCCAGCAAGCTTTTATTTGTGAAAAAGACTAGCCTAAGCACTTGTAATTGATACTTGTGAGTTAGGATTTTATTTTTGATGGCTATAAACCTAGGGTGACATTCCTGTCTATTTTTCTTTAGCCAAGAAAAATCTAAAAATGCTTGAGTAAGATCATTTCATATCTTTTCCTCAACATTTATTTGGTGACGATACTGGGGAGATATTCGATATCTCTCTCGTTAATTTTCATACTCGATTTTCATCGATACATCTATTTTTCTGATATTGATTCTTTGACTGTTTTATTTCTTAATGATTGTGCCTATTGCAAGGCAGCCTGATATCAAGGTCGTTCTGCAAGACCAAACCAGCATTGCTTTGAACTTGTTGAACACCATTTTAGACACTGCCAACGCCCATGCTGAACTTAACCATTCTTGGGCAGCAATTGAATGAGATATTAGTGCACAAGAACGTTGGGAAGCTAGACGTAGATGGCCTAGAAATCAGCAGTAACCTTCTTATTTCTTCAATTTTGGACTTTCTTTCATGTCCTTAGACTCCTGTGCTTCTAGAAGAAGAAGAGGCTTGTCACCTGAAATCAATCCTATTGCTAAAATAGGAAGGAGGAACGTTGTGTTATCTTTCCAACAAGGTGCTCTAAGGAGAACTTTGTTTGATTCATCCAATTCATCTTTCTTTCCCTCATCTATCATCCCCAAGATGGCATCTAGTGGTGGCTCTGGTGGCACTGGAAGTGTTGCATCTTCTCAGTCTTCATCGTCATCAGTGATTGGTAGCTTATATAGCCACCATATTGTTGTCCAATCTACCACAAATCCCACCAAAGTCATTAAAATGTATGGGATATTTCAGTTTGAGGAAGATGCCACAACCACACTATGGCATGTGTCCTCTCCTCTCAACCTAGCACCTGCTACTCGTCCACTTCCTAAATTTAAAGAGCATCTTCCTAGGTTTTCAGGAAATAACACTGTCAGTACAAACAAGCACCTGGTGGCATTTTATAATGCTTGTCATAAAACAGGGGCCAATGACAATGATACTTGCATGCGCTTATTCATTAATTCCTTGGAAGGAACAGTTGTAGTCGATTTCTTTGACCTTCCCCCTAAGATCGTGTCTACTTGGGATGAGTTAATCTATTGGTTCCTATACACTTATGGGAAATCTAAAATCCCAGCCAAGAAGTTAAGGGAATACAATAATGTCACCTACAAGGATGGTGAGACCATGAAGTCTTTCAACTTGCGTTTCACCAAGTTATACAATCAAATCCCCGAAATCATCCACCCTCATAACCAAGCCGCTTTCATGCATTACTACAATGCATTTCCTTCCCCCTACCATCATAGGCTTGAGGGAAAATCCATTGATAATCTAGGTTCCTCTCTGCATACTTGCTCAGAGTATGAAGAACAGCTTGAAGGAACTGGTCTTCCCCAGGGAGAATCGGTTAGACAGACAGACATATCTGCCCTTTTACAGCTAGTACAAGACATGACCAATCATATGATAGCGTATGAGCGGAAAGGAACTTCCACCCCTCTCACCCCTGGAGCTTCATCCTCTTCTCTGCTCCCCTTCAGAACTTCGGTTGAAAATAATTTTCAGCCTACAACTATCTTGCCTCGAAGTTGGTGTAACTTCTGCGAGGAACACCACAAGGAAACCACATCTGAGGTAAAGAAGAGTGCCAGAGATAAGATCTTTGGCAAGAGGCCAGAAACAACTATCGCTATCCTAGATTTTGCAGAGTCGGAATACGTCATGGTCATCAACACTAGGAACAAAGCCTACTCTCCCAAGGGAAACTTTGAGCGCCCCCCCACCCCAGTTCTTCTAGCCCAAGCTCATCTTCACCTGCTACTATAGTCCAGGTTCCTAAAGTTCCTGAGAGTCAAGGAATTACTCCCCCTCTCCCCTCTTCCAAATACAATATCTTGAATCAGTTGGCTAGCATCAAAGCAGATGCAACCCTTCTAGACATGGTTGTCGTCCCTGAACAACATATGCATCTGAAACAATTCATGGAAGGAAAAGATTCATTGTAGCCAATCTTTCCAAAGAGGTAAATGAAGAGGATTCCTCTGTAAATAAAGTAGGTGTACATAACTTTAGATATATTGTAAAAAAATCCCCCTTTTTATATTTCTCTAAAGATTATGGATAAGATTGCCCATTGTTGCCTCATTGATGGCGGTTCGGGCCCAAGTGTGATGTTGAAGATTATTATGGAAGAGATAGGCTTGTCTTGTACAAATGAAAATGCCAGAAGCATGCTCTCCTATAATAGTTTACAACAAACAACCATAGGCGAGATTAAGGATGTGACCTTGGTTTTATGTGCTCATCCTGAAATAAGGACAACCCTCAACATTCAGGTAATTGATATGTCTGTAAGCAATTACTCTATTATCTTAGGAAGATATTGGCAAGCCTTAACAGGTGGGCACCTCTCACTCAATGGGACGCATTTATCTGTGCCTCGGAATGGTAAGAACATTATAGTCCTTAGAGAGGAAAGGATTTCACCCTACATAGAGAGTGTTCCACAATCTAGTGTAAACTATATCAAAGAGGACCTAGGAGTGTATTCCATCTTTGTTGAGGAGGATAATATTCCTTTGGAACAAATCGATTTAGATGATGATATGTGGCACGTGCACTTTGATGGTTCACGCTCTAATGATGGTAATGGAGCTAGCATTATCTTGGTTTCCCCTATAGGAAAAATTCATAATCTGTCTTACAGGTTAGAGTTTGCTTGTACAAATAGTGTCACTGAGTTCGAAGCTTTATTATTAGGCATTGAAAATGCCCGTAATCTTGGTTGTAGTCACCTTTCAGTTTTTGGAGATTTTGAGCTTGTTGTGAACCTGATATGTAAGATATGATCTCCTAGCAACAACATGATAGAGCCATACACCCAAACTATTTGGGTGCTTATCTTGAACCTTTTATCTTTCAACATCACTCATGTTAAGAGGGAGTTGAATTCAATGGCTAATCGGCTAGCTGCCTTTGCGGCTTCACTTAATCAACAACTCTTGCCTCCAGGCCTGATTATTCTTTTCAATATCTATATTGTCCATATATCCCTGACAATGTAGAATATCGGCAGGCCCTCCCTAACGATGAGAGCATTTATGCTTTCATTCAAGATGAACCTCTCAAACCCGAGGAAATTATATCTATAGAAAATAATAAGATTCATGAGGGCTTGACTCCTCTTGAGAGTTCGTTTTCATCGAGTGATGTAGGCAATAAAGAAAAACATAAAGAAGAGGAGCTACAAAGGGGGGTGGGTGAAACCATCCCCTTGAACGTTGGGGCACTCAAATCTTCACGGAACGTTAACATAAGTACCCAATGTTCTGATAAAGAAGAAATGAAGATTGCCAAACTACTTGGTGGATTTCAAGAGGTTTCTGCTTGGTCGTATGAGGATCTTCGTGGTTTTGATCCTGGTGTTTTACAGAATGCTCTTCCCATCAAGGAAAGCATGAAACCAGTTATGCAAGAACAAATATCTATTAACTCTGCATTTAAAGCAACTTTTCAAAGAGAGTTGGAAAAATTCTTAAGGGATAGGATTATTTTTTCAGTTCACCCTGAATGGGTTTCCAATTGGGTACCTGCTTCGAATACCACCGATCATATTAGAACCTGCATTAATTTCCGCAGTTTCAGTCAGGTTGTTATGAGAACTCTTTTTCCTCCTCCCAAAGTGGGAATAATTCCACAGCAGGTTGTAGAGTTACATTTGAGACCCTTACTTGACAGTTTTTTGGGTTTAAGGAAAATAAAAGTAAAAGGGGCAGATGCTTACAAAACCACTCTTATCACTAGTTGGGGTACCATGTCTTACAACTACCAGCCTTCTGGCTTACCTAATGCAAATACTGCTTTCAAAAGACCTATACATACAACTTTCTATGAATTGGTTGGTATCCGTCTCTATCTTGATGATCTAATGGTGTGCGTCAAAGGGCTGATAATTACATCAAAGTTCCAAGTATTGTTCTTGGGTCCTTTCAAAAAAAAATTGTCTTGGACTCTAACTCTTACATTTTAAAGGATTTACAGAAGCAATTATTTTCCTACAGCACTAACAGTTCTCGCTTGAAATATTGTGAGGGACCAACGTGAAAAGTTCTAGTGTTGATTGGATTTTTTGTATACTAGTAGCATAGCTCTGCTTTCATTTTTGTGCTTCTCTTTTCTGATTTATAGTAGTTTGACTTCTGCTTTCTGTGTTAAAACTTTCCTTGCTACTTTTTCCATTTCTGTCTTTTATTGTTGTTGTTTTAATTTCTACAACTTTTTTTTTTCATGATTTTGTTTCCTATCATCTTTTAGTTAATTTGGTCAAATAGGATGTTGGATCAATTCTTCCACTGTGACACTCTTGCAAAGCATTGTTAGTCAATAAAAACCAAGCTTACACAGTTATTACGATGTTTCCTCTGAAAGCACCCTTGAAATTGTTATATATTTCCACTACTGTCTTTTAAAGAATTGGTTATCTCCCGCTTCTTCTTGCCATTTTTTCATCCATTGAGATTTTTAAGAGCAAGTCTAAAAAAAAATTTCTCCTTGAAGTTAAGAGTAGATTTCGGTTGAATGATTATGCACACAGTGGTAAAACCCCTCATACTTAACACTTTTCATGAGTTATTCACAAATTCCTGGTCATTTTTCCAGTAAATCCGCTCACTTCCCCCTGTTGCATAATCTTCATGGTTATATCTCCTTGATATGTTGTTCTTGGTTTACGAAACCATGAGTTCTGAGTTCTAAATCTGTTGAAAACAAATTTCCCTATGGAGTCGCCAGTTCGTTGACGATTAAAATTGCAACAAAGTTTTGCCCGCAAAGTGTTGCTAAAGTCTATTATTATAAAAGCTAAATAATACTAGTAGGTGGGACCCCCTTGTAGATTGGAGATCAGATCTGGTTCTTATTTGATGTCATGCTATTGTTCGACACTGCTTACCTTAAGTATGGCAACTGTGTTAAATTGTGATTGTTGGAATGAATCGTTGGTGGATTTCGCTGCAATAATGTTTGGAGTCGCAGTGTTATGGTCGTCATGAGTGTTAGCAGCCCTAGAGGCTCTTTGTCATCCTTGTTGGTTTTAGTTGGAGGGTTTTGTTGGTCTAGAATGGCCGGTTGTCTTCACGCATTCGCATTCCATACCCAGTCTTGACTTTTATGGGGTTTAATGGGTTTGAAATGCTTGGTGTCACTGCGCATTATTTTCTTGGGCATTGGGTTGTTCATGTTATTGTTGGTCGTGCAGTGGGTTATATCGCTTCTTCTCAGCTCTGCTTCATCTCAGCATTGTTAGTGGTTGGCTGGGAGAGCCACGAGGGTTATACACTGCATGTGCTAAGTATTGTTATAAGGCCCAAATGGACCCTTGTTCCTCTGTTCATATCTTTCTTCGTCATGGGATTTTTCACCCTATCCACGAAGTCAATTATGGGATTTTCGGTGTGTGCACAGTTGGTCTCAGAGGTTTTCACCATCAAGAAGAGTCAACTCTAGCCCCCCTGTGTTAGTCCACAGAGAAAACCCTTTCTTCCTCAAGTCCATGTGTTGGTATAGGAAACCATTATGGCATGTCGGGTGTACTGTTCGTAGTTATGGATTGGCAATGTGTTGTCGATAGAATGGATTACTGGCTCGTTGTTGATTATGTGACAGTGGTTTGGTTTTGGTATCTAGTCACTGCAATTGTTATTATAATTGGATGGATAAGCTTAGCATGGTTAATTAGAATGAGTTGTTAAATCAAATACATAGTCGATGTCCCTGTGTTTATTGAATTGATAACCCAACACTGCTTTTAATTGATTAATGCAAAATGATACTTCGCGCTTGATGCATTGGTATGAGTGGCATTCCTATAGCATGAATCAATGATTATTGTAACTGTGTGTTTTTAATGGCCAAATGATTATTGAAATCGGGTTGTTTATGGCATTTCCATCCACTGTATATGTATGCGTGTTCGATTGCGTCATCAAAGATGGGCACAAATTTTACATAGTATGGTTTGGGTTGGAGTTTGATTGATTTGAGCAATATTGTTGTTGCCTCCTTGTGTTGGATTGATAGCTCGGCATGATAGTTTGAGTTAATAACATCGTGACTGTGTGTTCTTAAAATTGTCAAATGGAATGTTGCAATCCTGGCAATTATGGCATGGATATCCATTATGGTTGTTATCGGTATTAATTGATTGTGCCATTAGATAAAGTCACAGGTTTTGAACATGGCTTTGCTGCAATTTGATCGATTTTTGTAAAATCGGGCCTGTCGTTGATGCCTTGTTGAATCGGATGGATAGCACAACATTTTCAATGTTTAGAGTCAAAGAAAATTGGACTTGTACAGTCCCAAAAATACAATTGTGTTGGTCGTGGTTTGTTTTTCTACAACGTAGCATGAGTTGAGGTGGTGATTGTTGTCTGTGTGTTTAAATGGCAAGTCAAGATCTTGTGAATTTGCATATGAATTGTGGTGTCAACTGTCCACTCTGTATGTTAAATTAATATCATGTTTTTTAACAGTAATAGGCATTGATGCTGTGACAGTATAACTTCATTGCAATTCAATTATTAAATGATTAAAAGACAAAATCGAGCACGACATTTGAGTTTGTATTTGATGATTAGAATAATTCGTGGGCAGTAGTTGATTTTGATGTTGAACAAAGTGGAAATGGTTTATTGTTATGCATTTGGGAATTGTTATAAGATGTTAAATGGATAAATAAGAGGAACATAACTCCTCTACAGACTGTTGTGGAATGCATAATGTCTTCTTTGATGACAATGTGTTAAGTATTTGATTTCAAACAGTGAGAAGGTTAATGCCTAAAGTTGTTTTATGCACAGTAGTGTTTTTTTTTGTGGGTCACAGTGGTGATTTGGTTGGTAGATTTCTTTACAGAATGGTTTTATGGACGACTTAATTAATTTTATGAGCAATAATCACTCTCTTTCCCTGCCATTATTTCGTTTTCCACTAATTACAACCCCCTCGCCTTCCCATGTCCATTTTTCACTCCCTATTCTAAATTAATTACAATCAAGAAAAATTATGTATTGAAGCGGTTTAAAGCCGTTGGATTACAGTGGTGTTCTTTTGGTTGCATTGCAGTTGATTGTTGTGGTCTTTGGGCAGTAACTGTGTTCTTTCCCCCTCATTTTATCATTTTTTCCCTTATTACAAGCCTCTCGCATATCCCAGGACCATTTTGTTCACCCCCTGCTCATTGACGACAGTCAAACAAGTTGTATGGATTGGATAACATGAGCCTAATATGTTGTTGAGCCAAAATCTATTTCATATTTTTAAAGAGTTATCATGTATGGTTGTTTAAAAGACTATTTGTTAATCCATCATGCATGCAGGAATGAGTTTTTTCAGCCGGGGTAGCCATGGCAGAGGCAAGCGAGGGAGAGGTAACTGGAAGAGAGGCCCAAGAAGGCCAAGGTTCTCCATACACTTTGATGTTGACTCGCAAGAGTTAGGCCAGTTGTTTCAAGCCAGATTTTTCAATTGGATTGGGAAAGGAATGGTCCAACCTAGGCCTGAAAGGCCTTCTTTCCAAGCTCCACAAGCCCCTGGTATTCCCGTGCTCCCTCATGTCTCGTTGCAACCAGAGGTTCTCGAAAATGACGAATGGCAATATTTTGTCCACCCGACAGTCTCACAACATTGTGGCTGGCCCAATTTGTCCCTACCTGCTCCCCCGCCTATTAACCCCATTGTCCAAGCTACACTTGTGCACTCACCAATTAAGTCCTCTCATGCTGGAAAAAGGTTTAAAACCGACGCCCACCATGCCCTTGACAAAGGAAAAGCCATAGTTTCCCCCTCCTCACCCTCCAATGGCTCTGATAAATCTGCATCTTCTCGGATGCATTTGAGGGATGATTATTCTCATGTGATCAACGAAATTAGGTCTAAAGGCTCAGCGCAACCAAGGGAAAATTCAGGGAAATCAAAGGGTGACAATAGCAATCAAGGAAAGATTGCATCTCAGAGTGGGAAATATGGCTTTTGAGTTTTTTTTATTTTATCTATTGTTGATGACAGTTGACTTCGGGATTTTTTGGACTGCGTGTTTTATTTTTGGATATATGAGTAATGCATTTTTTAAAACAATGTCAATTATGAATGAGATAAATTGTCAAATGTGCATGTGATGATGGTAGTCACATGGAGAGTTGTTCTTACTTAAATGACTAGTTATGTTATAATTGTTAAGAGCTAAATGGGAGTTAAAAGGGGTCCCACCTACTAGTTATTATTTATTTAAAACCCTTATTATGACTTATTACTTTTCCCGCCTTAACTAAAAAATTGGTTGAGTTATTAGTTAACTTAACTAATGAATTGGTTCAACTACTTCATCCAATTCTAATTTGCTTAAAGGCAAAAGGAAAGGGAGGAAAAAGAGGAGGATAGAAGGAGAAGCATACTAAGGTTTTCTCTTTGAGTTCATGTTGAGATAGTTCAGTTTTCATTCATTCCTTAATTTATCACAAGCCTAATTATCTTTTATGATAGCAAGGTCTTATTGTAGACAGCAACATCCAGGGTTAAATTACATCATTCAGACACTTGTTTTTCAGAGGTGTTGATCTATCTTTGATAGTTTGTGTAGACTTGTCTGTTTGTGAATTAATTTTCATGACTAACAAAGGATATTGTGCAGAGTCGAGTGGGCAGAAATTTGTGGCAAGATGATCCATCTTTTAGAGTTCATTTTTGGTTTTCTGTTAGAGGTCCTTTTGTATGTTCCATCGGGGATGTCTAAGTTTGACTTTGGTCCGAAATTTCTGTATGAGATTTTGTAAAGAAAATGACTCTTTGGTGAATTGGAATGAAATAAAGGATTGCTTTATGTCTCATCTATCTTGATTATCATCTTGGTGTCTTACTTCTATCTTTACACTTGTTTTCAGCAACTATTATATTCATAAAATCATATAAAAATGAATTTTCCAGCAAGCTTTTATTTGTCAAAAAGACTAGCCTAAGCACTTGTGAGTTAGGATTTTATTTTTTATGGCTATAAACCTAGGGTGACATTCCCATCTATTTTTCTTTAGCCAAACAAAATCTGAAAATGCTTGAGTAAGATCATTTCATATATTTTCCTCAATAAACATTGGGCTTTGTCTAGGGCTTAACATGTCCCTCCCCTTCAAACAAGTGGTGTCCTCGAAAATATACTAACACCGATGCTTCAACACGAAGAACTCATCTTCCCATGTTGCCTCCTCCACTAATAGGTTCTTCCATTTGAAGAGGTACATTGTAATTGTTTGATTTCTCAACTACTTAATTCTTGTTTCAAGGATTGTTTCTGGCTCTAGTATGATTTTCCCTTCTTCATTGATATTTGTTAAAATAGTTTGGGCTAGGATATTGTTATCGATGACCTTTTTAAGCAAGAAACCCAGAAGACTGGATGTACACATGAAGATGGAGGCAACTCCAATTTGTAAGCCATACTTCCAATTCTTTGCAAAACCTTATAGGGGCCATAATATTTGGGTGTTAATTTATTGTCCTTCTTTTGTTGCTTGATGGAAATTTGTTTGTATGGTTGTAGCCTTAGAAATACCCAATTCCCCACTTCAAATTCCATTTCATTGTGATGTTGATCTGCTTGTTGTTTCATCCTATTTTGTGCCATAACCAAGTTGTTCTTCAATAGTTTGAGGACCTCTTGTTGGTTCCCTATGTGGTCCTCCACTGCTTGAAATTTTGTATTCCCTTTCAAGGGTGATGTGATGGATGGAGGATGGTATCCATAAAGTGCTAGAAATGGAGACATTTTTTATTAAGTATGGAAAGATGTGTTGTACCACCATTCCGCCAAGGGAAACCACTTGACCCATTGTGTCTATTTATCGGATGTAAAACAACGAAGATATCATTCGAGACATTTATTCACAATCTCGGTTTTCCCATCATATTGAGTACGGTAAGATGAGTTATGAGCCAATTGTGTACCCAAACAAGAAAATAATTTAGTCCATAAATTTCCAATGAAAATTGGGTCTTTCTCACTTATAATAATCTTGGGGACTCCATGTAGTTTTTGAATTGTTTCCATGAATTCTATTGCTACTGTACTTGCTTTAAAAGGATGAGAAAGAGAGAGAAAATGAGCATACTTTGTTAGTCAGTCCACTACTACCATGATGATGGTCTTTCCTTCAGATTTGGGTAAACCTGTAATAAAATCCATTGAAACTTCTTCCCAACGTTGACTTGGTATAGCTAATGGTTGTAGGAGACCTGGAGTCTTGATTATCTCTCCCTTATTTTATTGGTAGACCAAACATTCAGACACAAAATTTTGAACATTATTTTTCAAACCTTCCCATAAAAAATGCTTCTTGATCCTGTGGTATGTTTTCAAGAATCATGAATGTCCCCCTATAAAAGAAGTGTGCAATTCCAAAAGGATCTCTTGTTTGAGTTGGGAATTCTTACATAAGTATACGTGATCTTGATACCATAACAAATCATTCTTCCATACAAAATTATATATTGAATTGGGGTCTTCATGTAGTTGTTGAATGATCTTGCATACCTCTTGATCTTGATTCCATTCTATCCTTGCTTGTTCCACCCAATTAGATTGTGGGATAGAAATAGCACATGGTGAACCTTTGTTTCTTCTTCTTTCCTCGAAAGGGCATTTGCCACAATATTATGTTTTCCTTTTCTGTAGATAATTTCAAAGTCATAACCCAACATCTTTGTAACCCATTTTTGTTGCTCTTCTGAAGATAATTGTTGCTCCAAGAAATACTTCAAACTGTCATGATATGTTTTTACCTTGAAGTGTCCTCCTATTAGGTAGGGGCACCATTTCTGAACTGCATGTATTATGGCCAACATTTATTTTTCATAAATAGGTTTCACTAAGTTTTTTCCTTTAAGTTGGTTTCTTTCAAAGGCAAGTGGCATTCCTTCCTGCATTAAAATTGCACCAATTCCATGGCCCGAGGCATCACACTCCACAATAAATGTTTTTTGTAAATTCAAGTGTGGCCAAGACGGGAGTGTACACATAGCCTCCTTAAGTTTTTCAAAATCTTTGGTTGCTTCTTCGATCCAAAAAAATGCTTCCTTCTTTAATAATGTCATTAGAGGTGTCGTTATTTGACCATAGTTCTTCACAAACTTGCGGTAATAGCCAGTCAATCCTAAGAATCCTCTAAGTTTCTTCAAGATTTTGGGAATTGGCCATTCCCTCATAGCTTTAATTTTGTCAGGGCCCACTTTTACACCTTCATGAGATACAATATGACCCAAATATTCCACTTCTAGAACCCCAAAGGCACACTTGGAAGGCTTTGCATAAAGTTGTTACTCTTCCAAAAGTTGTAATACTCTGTCAACGTGTTGTACATGTTCTTCCCAAGATTTGTTGTAGATTAATATGTCATCAAAAAATACTAACACAAAATTTCTAAGGAAGGTCTTGAAAATATAATTCATCAAGCTTTGAAATGTGGAAGGTGCATTAGTAAGTCCAAATGGCATAACCAAAAACTCATAACGACCTTCATGTGTTCTAAAAGTTGTTTTAGGAATGTCTTCCTACCTCATTCTAATTTGATGATATCCCCAACGAAGATCCAACTTAGCAAACAATTTTGCTCCATGCAATTCATTTAATAATTCATCAATGACAGGGATAGGAAACTTATCTTTGATGGTCATTTTGTTGAGTTGTCTAGAATCTAGACACATACGCCATGAACCATCTTTTTTTGTAACCAACACCACTGGTGAAGAGAAAGAACTTTGGTTAAGTTGAATGATGCCAGCCTCTAACATTTCTTGGATCATGTGCTCAATCTCACCCTTATGTGCATATGCATACCTATAAGGCCTAATGTTAGGTGGTACACTTCCTAGTTGCAAGTGAATAGCATGGTCATGATATCGAGCAAGTCGAAGGCCCTTAGGCATTTCAACAAATACCTTGGAATGATTGTGTATAATTATTTGGAGATATGATGGAGCATGGGTTATAGATGTTTGAACATTAAGTGAGCACAACTGTGAGATTACACCTTGGTGTCCCTTTTTGAGTCATTTTTCCATGTTATTAGAGCTTATTACTTTAGAGGGTTTTCCTTGGATACCTCTAAGCTCAATTTCCTTGCTATTTAAGGAAAATCTCATGAAAATGTTTTGAAAATCAAAGGCCATTATTCCCATTGATTGCAACCATTGGACCCCTAATACAACCTCAACACCCCTCATTTGGATGGAAATCATGGGGCTATCCAGAAAATACTCCCGCATGTTGAGCTTAATACTATGGCATTTCCTTGAACAATTTATGGTACCTCCATTTGCAATCATTACTTGAAACTCTGGTGTGGGATACACAAAGCAATTGAGATCTTTTCCTAATTTGTAATTGATGAAATTATGAGTTCTACCACAATCAATCAATAATCTTACCTTTTTCTTTTTGATGTATACTTGTATATTGAGGGTTTGTGGAGTAACGATGTCGACCAATGCATGTCAAGATATTGTGGGAGTAGTCTCTTATAGGTCTGGGTCTTGTGACAATTTCAATTCTTTATATTCTTCCTCTTCACATTGTATGTAGAATAATTTCTTCTCACCGCATTTATGCCCCTTACTGTACTTGTTGTCATAATTGAAACATTTTGATCTTCTTTCATCCATTTGTTGAGGTGTCAACCTTGTTGATTTAGGTACTCTATCTTCTTCCTCTTCACAGTGTATGCATACTAACTTCTTCTCGTTGCATTTATTCGCTTTATTGTACTTGTCATCACAATTGAAACATGGTCCTTTTTCTCTTCTTTCATTCATTTGTTGAGGTGTTGTTGGCAGCAGGCCAGAGTGGAAAGAAGGATGATCGTGGGGAAAGAAAGCGTATAGAAACGGAAGTAACAGCTAGAGGGAAACACATCACGCGCACATGCAAGGAAGTGTGCACAAGGAAAGCGACAGCTGGAAGGAAGAATAGCACGCGCGCATGGGAGGAAGACCTAACATCGGTATGGTTAGGGTTTTTGTAATACATTGTAAATGACTAAAGAGCCCGATAGATATAAATATAGATACGTAGGTATAATAACAGGTTCCTTTTTTGTGTTGTGTAAGGTTGGTTCCTGATTAGTTCCCTTTTGTATTGTTCATACTGGTTATGTACGAGCCGATACGATATGTAATGGTGTGATGAACTATTTTGTAACTTGTTGAGCTATAGGGGAGAGGAGAGAAGGAAGATCTAAGGATTAGATTGCAGGCTGTAGAGCTTGGTGTAATCTAGTTTGTCTCACATAGATCTTACCCATCTGAGGAGAATTGTAAGCACGAAGCGCTGGAGATGCAGAACTACCATAATAAAAGAGCCAAGAGACAAATCTTTGTGGACATAGACCAGGAGGGGGTGAACCACGATAATATCTGTGTAATGTGATGAATGCATGCACGTCTTTATCTCTTGTTCAGTAGTTATTTGTTGTGTTTACTGAATGAATGTGTTATTATATTACATGTTTAAATGTTGTTGCGATATTGAGGGAATAACCATGGAAGTTACCGTATGGTCATGAATAACAGTAGGTTACAATTACGAGTTATAATAAATGGTTCAAAATATGGATCCCTTATCTCACGCTCAATCCTAGGATATAAACACATGAGTCTTACATCCACCCATTAAAGCTATCTAGGGTGAGACTGTGCGACGCATTCTGTGTGTTGTGTTGCCTTCTGGTTTACTAGAAGGGCCGATAGTTTTAGAGGCTTTTGTTGGAAACCTAAAAGACATGAACCCTTGTTCAATAAGAAGCTCAAAGAAGAATAGGGGAAGAGTTAAACCAACAAATGGTTATGTTGTCGTTGGTAGGAACAGAGGTAGATTGAATAGTTGAGATAGGTTGAGCAAGGAACAAGTGAAGAAACGCAGAGACCAATGAACCAATAGAAGGGGATGTTGAGACCGTGGAACCCCACAAAAGCAGAAATCGAAACTTGGATGAGAACTAAAGAGCTAGAGTTTACACAGAAAGACAATAGAAACCCTAGAATCACACCTCGAAAATATCTAAACAAATATGTGTTTACTGATTTACACGAAGTCCTTTTCTGTGAATTTTTGCATATACTACAGGAGTGGATACTAAGGTTGAAGGATAACCACGCAACGAACCAGATTCGACAGCTAGACTGGACCCCAGTACAGATTGGGTAGTTACAGCAGGTGAACAACAAATTCACCCGAGCACTGGACTTTTGTCTTGACAGTATTGTGGCAGGCTTCATAACAAAAAATTTCGTGGACACAATGAAGTCATACGGCACAGTGGAGAAATAATTTCTATGCAGACCTCGAGGAAGGTACATTCAATCCCTGTATACTTCTATTAAGATATTGCTATATGACAAAGGTGTAATAACAATGGAATCAGACAGCTAAACTTCCATGTGTGCATGGGGGAAGGGGGGAAGCACTGACAGAGTGAGGATAAATAGAAGGAGAGAAGAATAAAGGCAAGAAGGAGGAGGAGCCCTTGGACCCGATCATGATGGATGACAACCAGATCAAGTGGATCTTGTCATCATCAAGCAAGACGCGTAGTGGAGTACCCTACCAATATAAGGTGAATACCAAGACGAGAGTCGTAGCCGCAAGGGAGGGCTTGGCTAGCGATGAGGAAGAGGTAGAGGATCTCCGGGCTGTGGAGCAGATTGAGGAAATCCTGCGTGAAACATACGAGAGGAAAATGAGAGTTCCAAGAACATGAGGAGAAGGCATCCATTCTATCCATATTAATGTCAGTGTGGAACCCATAAACCCATGTGCGACTAATACACCAAAGAGAACACCACCGTTTAGACAACTAAAGTTTGGAGGAAGTCCAACAGCAAGAAGTACATCTACACAAGGAACAACAACTGGAGGAGTCAGTTCAGGCAGCACTAGTCAAGTATCTATACCATGCAGAGGACGTAGTAGTTCAGTATTCAGAATGGCAGGACATGATCCGACTATCATATTAACGGAATTTTGAGGAGAAGCAGCAGAAGACCCTGAGAAGCATTTGTTCATTTGTGCAAATATCTGGGAAGCAAAACAAATCACTGATGAAGATACCAAACTCGCACAGCTAGCTATTACTCTAAGAGACCACGCACTAGACTGGTACATGAGTCTATACACAGACAATGCCCAGGGAATGACAAGGACACTAGCCGACATTAAGAAGTTACTGATTAACGAGTTCTAGAAGCCGAGCTCAAAGAATCAGTACATGAATGAAATGATCGAAATCAGACAGAAACCAAGAGAATCTGTATGGGAGATTGATCAGAGAGTCAAGTGATTGAAGGGAAAGCTCAAATACCTTATGACCGATATGCAACATCGGCACCTATTTGTCAACTCACTACTACCACATTTAAAATACCCTTTACGACAATAGAAGTTTGAGACACAAGCAGAGACTCTACATGCAGCCTTGCAACTAGAAGAAAACTAGTACCAACAGACAGACCCAGTTATTGAAGAATTGAACGAGGATTTGAAGAATCCAACATTTTAGCTGAACTAGAATAAGAACAAGGACAAACGAGAAGTCGTTTGGTGTACCACATGCAGGTCGAAAGGACACCACAAGAACGAATGTCCAACATTCGTGCAGTATATGGCAGCAGCAATGTTGAATCCATTACCAACAGGAGGATTATGGTGTGAAATATGCAAGAATACGGGTCATGACCCTTATCACTGCACGATGATGTAGAAATACAAAACAGTCCCAAACAGTTCATATTGCACCTTTTGCAAGTCAGTGGGCCATGATGATAACGATTGTAGAACTATGTTGTTGATGCGAGAAAGGACATCAGATGCATATAGAGTACAAGATGAAATGATGACTGGGCAAGTAGCGCCACAGTTCAATCCGGCACCAGCTCCATACAACATTGCGCAGCAACCATACAATAACGTGCAGCCACAGTACAACCCGGCACAGGCCCAGTACAATACCGCGCAGTACAATCAGCCACCACAGTATAACGCGTCGAGAGGTGATCAAGCGGGCTACAGAGGAGGAGGACGAGCTAGAAGAGGTTTCAGATGAAGTAGAGGACCAGTCACATGTCACAATTGTCAGCAACCAGGACACTATGCAAGGGAATTTCCACTCCCACTAGTGACTTGTATGTATTGTCGTGCATCGGGCCATGATACAGAGGAATGTCCTATGGTACTAGTGAAGATTCAGGAAAAAAGGAACCAAAACAATCAGAATGTTTAGTGGATTTCAGCCGAAGAGAGGGATGAAGGACAGAAAATCAACATAGTTTCCCACGGAGGGGCTAAAACAGGCACTAACACAGTTCGATAAGAACCAGCGCAAAACCAATGGAAGGAAAAGGAGATATTTAAAGAGGCTAGAAAATAATTTCAGAAGGAGGGCATAGTGTCGACTTCAATTGCGCCACCATACAAGGAAGCACCAGAATATCAGATGCCTCCATCATTGGATCATACCAACGAAATGCAGCCCACGGGACAAGTAAGTACAATCAAAGGCTTTTTGCAATCATGTGTAAAGGTGTTAAGTGATCCATCATCTATGAAAATATTGCAAAACATACTAGAAAAATGTAGCAGCGAGACGGAAGAGAAGCTAGAACCAAAAACAGTTAATCAACTACACACAAAAAGAAGAACACGTAGGGAATTTAGACTGAATGCTAACATTGGGGATTTCAATATGGGAGACATTATAATAGATCTAGGATCCAAAGTGAATGTATTACCAAAGAAGACATGGAAATGCATGGGAGAGCCAACACTGGGATACTCAAATGTCCAATTGAAACTAACAAACCAGCATAGAGTCCTACCAATAGGTAGACTGAAAGGAGTGACAGTAGATCTTGATGGAGTGTGCACGAAAGCAGACTTTGAAGTCATTGAAATAGTAGACGGCAAAACACCTTACCCAACATTGCTTGGTCTGGATTGAGCGTCTGACAACCAGGCCATAATCAATCTGAAAACCATGAAGATGACATTTGAATCCAGATAATACAGGGTCATCGCGCCATTAGATCCATTAGAAGGGGAGAGGTTTGTAGAACCCACTTGTCTGGACTTAGAGGAAATCGGCCAGTTGTACAGGATAGTTGTGTGCGATGAGGATTACTTAAACCCAACTGCATATGGGGTACTTATTTGGCAGAGAATTACTTCATGTGCAACAGACTCAGACACTGAGCTAGAGAATTGGCAGCAGAGGCTACACGGAGTGTCCACGAGAAGGTGTGCAAGAATAGACCGCGCAGTGAAATGGATAGGTACAGAAATCAGAGAACCACCCAATTTCCATGGACTAAATGATCTGGAAACATTCCTAACACAATACGAAGACGAAGTCTTAGAGAATCAGAGACTGCTAGCACTAGACTTAGCACTAAATGCCACACCCGCAATATGGTGGGGCGCACACAAAGAGACAATCATAGACTGGTATCAATGTAAGAGGTTACTGCGCATAAGGTTCAGCACAGAATAGAAAAAAAATACACAGAAGAAATATGAAGGACACAGAGCACTAGCCGAACACTTGGAGGCATGTAGAACATTATGGAAAATGGCACCACCAGAGGAATGGCCTCATCACTTCATACATACTTTAAAAGGCATACCAACTAATTGGTATACGGATCAGGAATTGTGCAAAGGAACTACAACATGGAGGACATTGCAACAGAACTTCACAGTCACTTTCTCATTCGAGAATGAGAACCCCAACATAGGCACATCCCTTAAACAAATCAGAGGAGTGATATACATCAAAGAACCAAAAACAAAATTATCACAAAAGAGAAACAACGGAATAAGAAGACAGTCAAGGAACTATTGTCATGTTACCATGTACAGGAAGAAGCACCAGATGAATATGATCCGCGCGATATTCAAATAGAAGAAGAAGAAGGAAAAAGAGATGTGGAAGGACCACCCATCGAATCAGAAGTAATTTATGTGCCAATCAAGGTAAAGAAAGTTAACATCGAGACAACTGAGCAGCCCAAAATGGCCATCATTGGAGATTACTGGGATGAGAAAACATTAGAAAGTATCATAGAGTTGTTACGCGAATACAGTGACCTCTTTCCCACAACATTCACAGAGATGAAGGGTATAGCCAGAGAACTGGGCAAAATGAAGATACCACTCAAACCTGAAGCAAGACCTATTAGACAGGGACCCTACAGACTGAACCCTATATATAAATAGAAAGTTAAAGATGAGATCAACAAGATGCTCGAAGCTAGCATCATCGAACTAGTTGAGGAGTCAGAATGGATAAGCCTGATGGTAGTACAGGACAAGAAACAAGGCAGAGGGATTAGGATATGCGTCGACTTGAGGAAGTTGAACGATGCATGCCTACACGACCCGTTCCCTACACCATTCACAGATGAAGTGTTAGAGAATGTGGGAGGACATGAGGCTTACTCATTCACTGATGGATTCTCGAGCTACAATCAAATTAAGATAGCACAGAAGGACAAATACAAGACCACATTTGCGACAGAATGGGGATCTTATCAGTACACATTCATGTCGTTTTGAATGAAGAATGCACCAGCAATATTCTCCAGAGTGGTCATCGCAACATTTAAAGAATTCATCCATCAGTTTCTTGAAGTATACCTGGATGATTGGACAGTCTATAGTCTGTTAAAAAACCATGTGAAATTTTTACGGTTGATGTTAGAAAGATGTAGACAGTGCCAAATATCACTGAATATAAAGAAATGCATATTTGGAACACCATTTGGGATACTATTGGGCCACATAATATGAAAACAGGGTTTGATAGTAGATCCTGCAAAAATTACAGTAATTGTTAATTTACCACCACCAAAAGCAGTCCATCAGCTCAGAGCAACGTTAGGCCATACCGGATATTACAAGAAACTTATCAAAGGATATGCACAAATCACAGCACCAATGGAAAAGTTGTTAAGGAAGGATATGAAGTTTCAGTGGAATGACGAGTGTCAACATGATCTGGATACTTTGAAGGAAAATATGGTCACCGTGTCGATATTAGTATTTCCAGATTGGGAAAAGACATTCCAAGTGCATGTAGATCCATCAGACATAGCACTTGAATCCATCTTGGCGCAACCAAGAGCGGGAGACTTGGATCATCTGATAGCATTTGCGAGCGGAAAGTTATCAGACTTATAACATAACTATAACACAACAGAAAGAGAAGGCCTAGGCATGGTCTATGCACTACAGAAATTCAGACATTACTTATTGGGGAACCACTTCAAGATGTTCATAGATCACTCAGCCCTTAAATACCTAGTCAACAAGCCAGTGTTGGCGGGGAGAATTTTTCGATGGTTACTACTATTCCAGGAATTTGACTTTGAAGTAATAGTTAAACCAGGAAAATTGAATGCAGGACCTAACCACCTATCAAGGGTCACAAATGGAGAAGAACCTACGAACTTAGAAGACAACTTTTGGGATGCACAGTTATTCTCAATATAGATTGTTGATGAATACTTCGTAGATATCATTCAGTACTTGACTGCAGGTACTGCGCCGCAAGAATATACCACCGCGTAGAAGAAGAATCCAGTAGTCTGCGCGGTTGACTATCAACAAATTGCAGGACACTTATATAAAATGGGTGCATATAGCATTTTGCGAAGATACGTATTAGAGCACGAAAGACCAAGAATTTTAGCAGAAGACCATGAGGGAATAGCAGGAGCACACTATGCAGGGAAAGCTACCGTGCAGAAGGTATTACACGCAGGACTATGGTGGCCAATGATTCATAGAGACTCGAAGGAGTACTGTCAAATATGTGATGTATGTCAAAGGGTAGGCAAACCCAATAGAAGAGACGAGATGCCACTACGACCACAAGTAACACTACAAGCATTTGACAAATGGGAAATCGACTTTGTGGGACCATTTCACCCACCAGCCAAAAGAACAGGGGCAAGGTACATTATCACTGCGACGAAATATCTAACAAGATGGGTGGAAGTCGCACTAGTAAAATATTGCAGCGCACAGACGGAAGCACATTTTTTGTTCGAACAAGTAATCACTAGATTTGGGTGCCCAAGAGTTTTGATGAGCGATCAAGGCACGCACTTCATAAACAACACCATCTGCGTGATGGCTAAAGAGTTTGAATTTCATCATCAGAAGAGAACACTGTATCATCCACAGGCAAATGGCACAGTGGAAGCCCTCAACAAAATTTTGTAGAACGCACTGACAAAGATTTGTAATGTCAACAGAGAGCACTGGGACCTCAAAGTACCAGCAGTATTATGGGCCTACAAGACTACATGAAAAAAGTTGATAGGGCACATGCCATTTAAACTGGTTTATGGCCAAGAAGCAGTAGTGCCATTAGAATTTTTAGTACCCAGCTTACGCGTAGTAGCTATCACACAAATGAAAAAACAAGGTGCAGTACAGGAGAGACTGGATCAGTTATTGAACATGGACGAAGACCGAATCTTGGCAAGTTTCCATCAACAGGTGTAGAAAGCAAGAGACAAATCTTGGCACGATCGACACATCAAGAAGAAAATGTTAAAGGAAGGATATCTAGTATTGATGTATGACAGCAAATCATTTCAGCAACCAGGAAAGATTAGAATGCATTGGTTAGGACCATACGAAGTAAAATCTGTCATAGACGAAGGAGTTGTATAGTTAAGAGATTTAGCAGGTGCATAACTCAAAGGAATGATCAATGGGAGCCAATTGAAGTTGTATAAGGACAATCAACCACCCACCGTGCAGTACAAAAGAAAAAAGAAGGGGCCACACAAAGTTAGCAACACAAATTCGACAAAGGTAAGGGCAATAGTTATATGCAAAGGAATTAAAGAACGGCAAGGACTGATGGGACATCACATTACTCGCGCCAACTAGAGACGACAAAGCAAGTGTAATGGAAAATACGAAACCATCGTAGATGCATTGAACCCACAGTTATGGTGCATTAAACCCATGATGAAGAAAGCGTCATCGACAAGCTTCATGGCCAACCATTACAACACGCGAGCAACTAGTCTATTCGCGAAAGGAGAACAGACAAAGAGTAATAGCAGCCAAAACTCACAGAGCAAGACTACCGAGATCGTAGAAGTTATTCAAACCCAACAAACGTTCGAAAATCACCACCGAAGCCAGCAGAAGCAAGCCAGACCAACTAGGGTTCAAACTAGGTCATGAGGACCATTGGAAGAGAATGAACAGCAGCAGTCGAAGATTGTTGATATCGACAAAATCCCATCCTCAGAGATGATACTGATAAATTCTACACCGATTCTGGAAGAGATTCAACAACCAGAACCGGAGGTCATGAAAGTGGATACACCCGCAGTGGCGCAACATCATCAGAGCCAGGTAGTGGAAACCCAAAAGGAAGTCCAACCAGAAAGCACCAAAGCATCCCTAGAAATTAATGGAACGGCACAGAATCTGGAAGCAGCAGTGGAGCCAGAGGGGTCTCAAACGACCATCTCAGGACAACCAGTAGGGGAGACGGCTGAAGACACCTCGGCTTGGCCGG
The DNA here is from genome assembly GCA_009831015.1 of Picea engelmannii. Taxonomy (NCBI): domain Eukaryota; kingdom Viridiplantae; phylum Streptophyta; class Pinopsida; order Pinales; family Pinaceae; genus Picea; species Picea engelmannii. Next base: position 160,256 of record ML795292.1, read on the forward strand.
AATGGCTGATGGGGGAGCAACCGGAAGCCATTGGAACTTTGAGCCAACCACCGCAACAGAAAGACAAGATACAAATACCAAGCTCACCTCGCAAGAAATCGGCAGCAAAAATCGTTCTACCGCGCATACCAAAGGGGGTACAGGTAGGCCCAGAGCTACTAGGCCATGTTGTGAAGCTCGAATATTCAGACCACGACGTGTCAGACGAGACCAAGTTTCTGGGACTTGCACAAAGGGTCTTTATATAGACCATAGGCACGACTCATCTTGGAGAACCGATTAACCAGCCATACCAGTGGGCAATTGGGCTAAAGAACATGGGAATTTTAGGACTATTGAACCTACCACATTTTGGAAGAGGCCAGTACGCAACAGCATGTGTCAAACAACTGTTAGCAGACACACATGGAGGAGACATATGGCTGGACAAACCCATCCCCATAATTGTTGAACTTATCGGACAAATCATAGGATTACCAACTCGGGGTATGGATCCTGCGTTGATTTTGGACGACAAATCTAAGGAGAAAGCACTCACAGAAGAAATGAAGAAGAAGTATGGCACCGCCAAGGGAACGAGAGGCGTCATGATCAAACAAATCAACAACGCAGCCACACAATTGGGCGCAAAAGTCTTAGCCTGTAAATTGCTAAGAAAATGCCGCAAAGAGGAAGTACCAGCTGGAGTCATTGTAGTTGCAGCTTAGTGCACAGAAGGCACCTCAATGAGTTGGGCACCGTATTTATTGAACTTATTCCAAGAGGACTGCAAGGATGCGCAGGACCTAGGCACAAAATTCCATTACTCATGGTCGATTACCCTAATAGCACTCATGGGATGGCGAGAACCGGGGTATGTAATATTTTATACCAGACCACAGCCAGCGGGAGCAAGATACCTATTGCTGAGAGTCGGGCCGCATGCCAGGCATAAGAGGGAGAATGGGATCATATTTGAAACATACCTACAAGACATACAAGAAGCCATCAATCGATCGTGGAGAATAACACCAGAGGTTGTCATGCGATATGCAAACATCGGAAATTTCCAGATCACACGCCAAATAATGTGGATACAAGCAAGGCAAGATCTAGCTAAACAGTGGCTACAGATGCGCTACTACATCATAGAGGGGGAGATCAACATGGTCATCAACGAATGGCCCAATGAATGGAGGATCCCAACCATTACCTGGGAAGTACCGAAAAGAACAGTAGAAGGAGGGGCAGAGCAGACAGAAATGCAACCTCCGGAAATCCAAGTGCCCAAGAAACCAAGAACAGGCCAAGGCAAGCCAACTCAGGCAGGCGAAGGGTCAAAGAAGATAGGAACCCAGAAGAGGAATAAAGAGGCTAAACAACCGACCAACGGACAACAAAAACAGGTTGAGGGAGCGCATGAGACAGCCCCAAATCCCAACACACAAGAATTAGGGGGAAATAAGAGACCAGTCGCCAGGCAGGAATTGCATGCAAGAAATCAAAGGCACAATGAACATCACTAGACTATATGATCACAGAGGACAATGGGGAAATGATCGCCATAATGGTTCAGGATTGTCTAGTAGAGGACTTCGACCATGCAGCACATCACAGGGACAAACTGCAAAAAGAACTGGCAGATATGGGGGAGTTCCTCAAGAAATTCGGGGAAGCACAGATAGGAAGCCATAGCAAGGGCATAGAGCCATCAACATCGCAGAAAGAAGGAAGAGTGCAAGAGTAAGACCGATAGACAGACAAGGGGATATTGCAGCCACACACAACATTCCATATCAACCCCAACATGCTACGCATGGAAGAAATTGCAAAGCAGACACCCTTAAAAGACTTGAGCCAAATCCAACTTGTATTGACAAGAATACCATCAGGGGCATTACACAAGTTATAGGTGAGCATCAACTAAGAGGTATTGTCTCGTGCACGAAGACACTTAATCGAATTGAAGCAGGCAACAAAGGAACAAGACGGATTGAAAGTAGGCTACGAGAAGGCCAAATCTGAGACCGTGGAAGAAAGGGAGCGCCTAGAAGGATTGGAGCAGAAAGTGGTAGGAACTTATGAGAAGATTTCACAGGCCGCGCAGAACGAGGAAGTTGCAACCACGGAAAAGATTGATCAGATTGCACAAGAAATTGATCAATATCAGAAGGAGATCGAGAATCTCCAAGAACAACTCACACCAACCACTCCACCAGCAGTTAAGGAGCAAAGGAAACAGGAAGAAACAATGCAGCTGTAGGAAATAGAGCAGCAGGTTAGCACAACAGCTGACTTGTTCGATAAAGCAGCGCAGGTTTGGACAACATTGGAGGAGGATCCACATGTCCAACGGTGAGACCAGGAAGAGGAAAGGATCAATGTAGCAATCCAAAATCTCAAGCAGAGGCAGAAGACCATACCAATCCCAGAACAAGTCAAAGGGACGCAGGAGATGAAGAAGAAGCAAGCAGAACTCATCACTGTGAAAACACAGAAATAGGAGCGCCAGGCTCAAATAGAGCCATTGCAGGAATGGGTAGCCGAAGTACTCGCACAGACAGAGGTAGTTAAGACACAGATAGCACATACCCAAGAAGAATGTGCGGGATTGATCAGCGATGAAGTGGCAGCCTGGGTAGTGGACACCATCTAGGAGAAGATCGCACAGGCACTGACAAAAGCATCATAGCTCAAGGAAAATTTCCAGATGATCACTAAGGAGATCGAGGAAGCTCAGAAGGATTAGGTGTCTCGGGACGAGCCACATGTCAGTGTTAGGGGCCTGTTGGTAGTAGGCCGAAGTGGAAAGAAGGATGATCGTGGGGAAAGAAAGCGTGCAAAAATGGAAGTAACAACTGAAGGGAAACACAACACGTGCACATGCAAGGAAGCGTGCATAAGGAAAGCAACAGCTGGAAGGAAAAACAGCACGCGCGCATGGGAGGAAGACCTAATGTCGGTAGGGTTAGGGTTTTTGTAATACATTGTAAATGGATGAAGAGCTCGATAGATATAAATATAGATACGTAGGTATAATAGCAAGTTCCTTTTTTGTGTTGTGTAAGGTTGGTTCTTGATTAGTTCCCCTTTGTATTGTTCATACTGGTTATGTACGAGCCGATACGATATGTAATGGTGTGATGAACTATTTTGTAAGCTGTTGAGCTATAGCAGAGAGGAGAGAAGGAAGATCTGAGGATTAGATCACAGACTGTAGAGCCTGGTGTGATCTAGTTCACCTCACATAGATCTTACCCATCTGAGGAGAAATGTAAGCATGTGCCGCTGGAGATGTAGAACTACCATAATAAAAGAGCCAAGAGCCAAATCTTTGTGGAAGTATCCCAGGAGGGGGTGAACCACGATAATATCTGTGTAATGTGATGAATGCATACACATCTTTATCCCTTGTTCAATAGTTATTTGTTGTGTTTAATGAATGAATGCGTTATTATATTGCATGTTTAAATGTTGTTGCGATATTGAGGGAATAGCCATGGAAGTTACCGTATAGTCATGAAAAACAGTAGGTTGCAATTTCGAGTTATAATAAATGGTTCGAAATATGGATCCCTTATCTCATGTGCAATCCTAGGCTGTAAACACATGAGTCTCACAGCCACCCACTAAAGTTATCTTGGGTGAGACTGGGCAACGCAGTTTATGTGTTGTGTTGCCTTCTAGTTTACCAGGAGGGCCGATAGTTTTAGAGGTTTTTGTTGGAAACCTGAAAGACATGAACCCTGGGTCAATAAAAAGCTCAAAGTAGAATAGGGGAAGAGTTAAACCAACAGGTGTCAACCTTTTTGGTTGAGGTATGGTTGTCTTATGACCCCCAAAACGATCTCTACTTCCAATGTCATTATTGTGTGTAGCCTTCTTTTTGACATGAATATGATGAGCATTTTGCATAGCTTCCACAATACTTGTAGGTTGTCTTAAGAAAATCTCATGTTTAATGTCTTCTTTTAATCCACCCATGTAAGCTTCCAATAAGTGTTCGTCACTTATGTTATCCACCCTTGTGGCCAATACCTGGAATTCAAAATTATAATCTTTAATATCACCTAAGTGCTTGATTCTTGTCAATTGGCTGAAGTAGTCTTGTTCCCAAACCTTCCCATATTGTGATTCTAAGTCTCTTGTAAATAAACTCCAAGTGTAGTGATATAAAGGGGGATACCTTTTCACTATCCATTGATACCATTGATATGGTTTTATCTCAAAGTTCAAGGTTGCTATGTGAATAATTTTCTTATCATCCATAATATTATGTAGTTCGATTCACCCCAAATGAAATGCTGAGAATAACAAGAGTTCTAGGGATGGAGGGGCATACAAACTGGGAGGCCTTTAAGTACCTGGGAGTTCCAATCTTTAATTCTGCCCCCAGAGCCTCCCACTGGAGCCATATTGCAGAAAAAATCAAGAATAAATTTACTTCTTAGGGGGCCAATTGGTTGAACTTAGCAGGGAAGGAAATCCTGATAAAGGTTGTGGTGTCTAGTATCCCCATCTACCAATGCTCGCTACTATTAGCTCCAGCCACAGTCATCCAAAAAATTGAGGCTTTTCAGAGACGATTCTTGTGGGAAGGAGGAAGGCAAGAAAAGAAAAAGTTGCACCTGGTTAGCTGGGAAAAAACCACAAAATCCTACATGGAAGGAGGTCTCAACTTTAAAAATACAAGCACCCAAAATCTGGCCTTAGGGGCAAAGCTTCTCTGGAAAATGATCACCGGCAAAGCCACTTGGAGTAAACGCGCTCTCTGGAGGAAATACTTTCGAGGGTCTCGAGACAGAAGCTTAGAACTCCCATGTAAGGAGCTGAAAATCTCCCCTATCGTCACGCTATGCAAAAAGGCCCTTCCTCACTTCACTCCTCATCTAACCTGGGTGCCGAAAAATGGCAGGAAAATAAGAATTTGGACAGACTCAATAATGGGCGACCCTCCGCTAGAGCAGCTCTAGGAATTACAAGGCCTCAAAAGCTGGATGGACAGTCAAAACATCTTAACACTCTCAGACATTTCAGTATGGGGAGAAGAAAGGCCTCACCTCTGGCAAGGGTGGGCAGCCCCAAACAGACCAGCTTTCCTGGACAGTCAATGGGATGTGCTTAAGAAGTGTCTTCAAGGGAAAGCCCCTCTAAAAAAGATAGGTAAAGATGAACGAGGATGGGGCAGGAGGGCACAGGCTTACACCACAGCAAAGGGTTATCATCTCTTCAACTCCGTCCCCACTGCAATGCCAAATCCGACACTTTGGAAAGCAGTCTGGAATTTTTCGTTCCCTCCCAAAAATTGACCTCTTCATTTGGACCCTGGCACACAAGAGTATCCAAACAGGGGAGAACCTCAGACGAAGGGGCTGGGAAGGACCCTTTAGATGCCCTCTCTGCCTCCATGAAGAAGAAACAACTGACCATCTTCTCCTCAATTGCAGCTATTCAAAAGAAGTCTAGATGAAAGTAATAGGACCCCAACTAGCAATCAATTTCCCACCTGATGTAATAAGTCTTCTCCTCCAATGGGAATCCTTGTTCCCCTTTGCTGACAAGAAAAGAAACCAAACTCTCTTGATATGGGGATTACTTCCAAAGTTTTTTCTATGGAATCTCTGGTTAGAAAGAAACCATAGAATCTTCAGAGAAAGACAATTAAGTGAAGTCAGAACTGCCACTAAAATTCAAGCTATGATGGGGGAATCAGCTGCTCACATTTGCTCCACAGTAAAGCTACACAAGTTGGACGAAGAACAGGGGAGTTGGATAGCCCAGTTCAATATACCAGGATTAGAAAGTAAAAAGCGAAGTGATCCAATCCAAGAAAGCTGGGAGATCAGAAAAAGCGGAAATGAACTTGCAGAATGGAAAAGTAATATTAAAACGCCTATCCTCTTCTTTGATGGGGCCTCGAAAGGAAATCCAGGCCAGGCTGGAGGAGGGGGCATCATCGAAAATCCAAAAGAGGACATAATAACGCAATTTGCTATTGGACTCAGTATAGAGTCCAATAACAGAGTTGAGGCATTAGCTCTCTGGCAAGGTCTGCACCAGGCAATTAAACTCAGAATCCAGGAGTTGACAATCATAGGCGATTCCAGAATAATAATATAGGCCATGATCAAACACTCCACAACTCAAAGCACTAAGCTCAACAATCTCCTTGATAAATTTCGCCTCCTCTTAAGGAAGTTGAACTCCTGTCAATTCTTTCACGTGTTAAGGGACCTCAACCGAATGGCTGATAAGGAAGCCAACAAAGGCGTGTTATTGGAGGTTGGGGTGCTGTCAGTAAATGGAATTATGAATAATGTGGAGATCCCATGAACCCACGACGTCCTCTTGCACTCTTCCAAACACTAGATCATGAACCAATCCCTTAGAGTTTAGGGAGAAGGAATCATCTAGAGAGCTCCTGTCAGAAATGGCAAATGTCTGAAATTTGCTAGAAAGGAATCCAAAGTGCAGGAGAGAAGTAACATTTGTTGAAACAGTGTTGTATCATGCTGAAACACAAGGCTATAACTTACGCTGAAACACAGTGCTGGAACAGATGTTGAAACACAGTGCTGGAATAGATGTCGAAACTCAGTGCTGGAACAGATGCTGGAACACAGTGCTGGAACAGATGTTGAAACACAGTGCTGGAATAGATGCCCAAACTCAGTGCTGGAACAGATGCTGGAACACAGTGCTGGAACTTTTGTTGAAACAAAGCTGGAACTTATGCTGAAACACAGTGCTGTAATAGCTGAAACACAGTGTTGTTACATATGCTGAAACACAGGGCTGGAATAGATGCTGAAACACAGTGCTGGAAATTATGCTGAAACAGCGTTGGAACTTATGCTGAAACAGTGTTGCATCACATGCCGAATCTCAGTGCTGGAACATTTGTTGAAACAGTGTTGGACCATATGCTGAAACTCCGTTGTAACAAGTGCCAAAACAGTGCTGAGTCATACGCTGAAATAGTGCTGAGACCTATGCTGAAACAATGATTGGAGATTCGGCAATTAATTTTAGATTACATACAGGAACTAGGTCAGCTCACAAGTCTACAGTTTTAGAAGTAGAATGGATCAGAAAGACAAGCCCGAAGAAATTTGAGGACTTTTGTATTTTGATCTGTAGGCCCGAAGAAATTCGGGGCCATTTTGTAACTGAATATGTGGCTCTGCCACCCCTCTAATATAAACTATAACCGTTTTCGTCAAAAAAATAAAATAAAAAATAAAAATAAAAAAAAATATTATGTAGTTCGAAATATTGCTCTATTTGGTTCACCCAGGTAAAGAACTTTGTACCTTCAAACTTCTTTAATTCAATTTTGGGAAAGTTGAATTTAGGACCCCCACCATAATTAACTCCACTATTAGAGTTAATTCCACTTGAAAAATTCTTAGTATCAGTAGGTTGTTCAACATGAATACTACCTTTATTTTCATGGGTTCTTGGAATTTTGATATCTCCTTTAGGGTGTCTCTCATCTAGAGTCTGGTAGATCAAGGAAGACAAAGAAGTATGCAATTTTTGCATATTTTAATCCATATTACTTGTCATGTCCTCCATCTTCCTATTAATCTTATTTTATATTTCTTCCATCATTTGTTCTCTATTTTCAATGATCTTCATTTCCATTTGGCGATAAATCTCATCGATTTCATCTTGAGTCATGGTTGAGATTTCTAGAGGATTAATTGGCGTTGTCATCTTTTTTCGACCCATGTAGAATAAAAATAATAAATCTCTTTTCCCTCTTTATCATAAACTTTGAATCACCAAAAACAGATCTTCCAATAAAAAGTTATGCCAATTACAAGTTGCGTACCTTTCAAACCCTTAATTTGGAGTATGTCCTCTAGGTCGACCTTCCTTCTGGTGTAACTATAAAATTTCAGCCCTTTCGAGTCTAAAATTTTGTTTTGGAGTCCTATGATATGTCCTCTCTTCAATGCCACAGATATGATCAAAATTGGATGTGCCAAGTGGAAGTTATGGTAACTTGCCCACACCTTGTTGATTTTTGGACTCTCCAAGAGAGTAAACTAGTGCAGCGTGCCATGTGCACACTATTTGATATATGATTCTGAAAAATGCACCAAAAATAGAAAATATTGTCAAGTTCCAATGAAACTAGTCTCATGCAATTTGTATCCTTGTTGAAGAAGATATTCCTATTTTACCCGAAACACCTATTTGAGACTAGTTAATAGGACTAGTCAAATACCCTATCTTCCACAGGGTGTATCTCCGAAAGTGTGATGACCCAGAAGCTCGAATTTTTACCACAAATACCTTGATATTTATTCTAAATAACCTCTTATTTTTACAGTCCGAAGAATCCCAAGAAAACATTTCTAGTGAAAATGCTAAGATGACTTTCTTGGAGAAGAAAAACCCTAGGATCAATGAGCTCTGATACCAATTGTTATGATCCAACGCCTTAAAAATGATAAGAAATCAATAAATTACAGTCCACTTCGAGGGGGAAATCTCCCTTACAATATATCCACTTCATAACACAATATGGGTTGAGATAAGATGCTCCTAGGACTAGCTCTCCTTGGTGTATATATAGGAGACAAAGGGTACAATTATAATGAAAGGGTGCGATGAAGGGATTCAGAGCCTACATACAATTATAATACAAGAAATGTAATAATTCAATAAGGGGTTTTATACATAAAAATGGGGCTTTGTCTAGGGCTTAACAATACATTGCTAGTCCACATTCTTCCCTCTTTGGTTCTTCTTGCTTCATTTTCCACACCTTTGTGTATTTTTCTTTATGATTGGTAAGAACATCTTCTTCCCAATTTTGTTTAGGAGATTGTATTATGTTGCTTCTACAATCACAGGTTATGTGCCCATAGTTATTGCACTCATAACATTCAATGTTGTAATCAAGCAGGGGAGCAAATGAATTGTAGCTTTTATCAACAAACCCATGAAAGCTTGTCATTTTGTTGTTCATGTAATCATTTTTTGAGGTCTTATAAGAACCTTTATTTCTATCTCTCACATGATCAATTCTTGCATAAGCTCTACAATCTAGTGCTTTATGACCAAAGTTATTGCAAGAAAAATGATAGTCGAGAAAGAGATTTTTGTACCGGGTTGTGAAAGGCCTTCTTGGTGGAACAACTCTTATGAACTCGTTATTGTTTTTCTTGTGAGAAGAATCAGGTTTCTATTGGTCATCATTTCCTTTCCTATTGTTGTTTTCATTGTTGAAGGAATCTTTGAGAATATTAGCATAGCTTTTAGTATTTTCTTTATTTTCCTTTTATGATGGCTTTGTGACCTTAGTACTTGCATCTCCCTCAAGGGTCCCTTGTTTTTCGTCATAGCCAAGACCTGTCTTGATGAATGGTGACCTTTGGTAACCAAGAATATTATCCAAGATTTTAGTACTCTTTCTGAACTTCAAGCTTCTACTCAACTGATCAATTGTTTTCTCTAGTTCCTTTCTTAAAGAAACGATTTAAGCCTCTAGTATCTCGCAATTTTCTTCCTTTTCTTCCAGCTATCTTCCCACCACTTTTTCTATCCTTTTTGCTTCTTCTAGTTGAGTCTTCAGGATGGTAATTATTTTTTCTGTTTCATCAAGATCATGATCCTTCTTTTCATATTTCTACAATTGCTCTTTTTGCTTTTTATTCTTTCCCTTGAGTCTGTCTATTTCTTCTAAGGTATTAACGAGTTTTGCCTAAGATTCACTTCCCCATCAATGCCTTCTTCTTCTTAATATGATTTTTCTTTCTGATTGTATTCATTTTCTGTATTAGTAGACTTTACATCCATGACCATGAAGATGAATTCTTCTTTGCTAATATTAGAGACATATCCATCACTTTCTTCAGACGAGCCATCGTCCTTTCTAGAGTAAAACTCTTCTTCTTAGTATATTTTCCTCTTTTGTGTTTATAGGGTTTGCTTTTATTGTTATGTTCTTCTTCATCATTATTGTCTTCCCTTTTTACATATGGACATTTAGAAAAAAAAATGGCATACTCTACCATAAATAAAACATTTGAAAGGTAGCTTACCTTTGTATCTGTCAAATCCTCTTCTCAACTTTCTCATTAATTGTGCTTCTTTTGTGTTTGATTCATGGTTGGAACAATCACAAGATTTGTGTTCTTTTATCTTCTTTGATTGCTTTGAAAGCTTCTTACTTCAGTGTTGAATTTTCTTTTTCTATCCTCATCCTATATGCAATGAGAATCCTATGCAATTCATCCATTGTTAATGAATCAAAATCCTTTGTTTCTTCAATGGTGGAAACTTTAGCATCAAATATGAAGGGAAGTGACCTTAACACCTTTTGTACAATCATTGATTCTTCAAACTTTTCACCAAGTCCTCTGATGGTGCTAACAATTTCATCAACAAGGAGAAGATAGGCTGCAACATTCTCTTCATCTTTCATTTTGAGGCTCTCAAATTGTCTTCTATGAGTTTGGAGCTTTACCTTCCCAACCTTGTCATCGCCTTCATAGATATTTTGAAGCTTGTCCCGAATTTATCTTGTCGATCTGTAGTGTATCACCTTGACAAACTCAGACTTTGATAGACTATACAAGATGGCATTCATGGCTTTTGCATTATTTTCACTTGGCTTCTTCCCGACCGCATCCATTGGTGGAGTTGTTGGGGATGTATAACCAGTTATCACTGATTACCAAACATCAAAATCAAGGTCCATTAGATATGTTCACATCCTTATGCTCCAGAAGGCGTAGTTTGTTCTGTCAAACAATAAACATTTTTTGCGGAGACACCTTCTTGACTAGCCATGTGTTCTCCTTAGATCTTCCTTCCAACGGTTATATTATTTCCAAAGGAACATGCTCTGATCCAATTGTTGAACGTATGCTTATACTGAGAGGGGAGGTGAATTGGTATAAGATACTTTTTACTTTAAATGAATATTCATCAATCATTCATTAGCTTTAAAATAGTAAATGCACGTAAACTCAAATCATAGTACACATAGTTTAATTTGGAAACCCTTGTGGGAGAAAGCCATAAAAACTTATCTTTATAAATGTATGTAGGCACCAACCTATTGTTACAAAGCTTGATGGCACCAACCTACTAGAGACACCAATCTCTTCGGTCGACCACCAACTTAACAAGATATTGTGTAGACACCAACCTACTAGAGACACCAATCTCTTCACTTGAGCACCAACTCAACACGACCTATATAGGCACCAATATAAGATCTTCATGCATAGAGTACTTCTAACTTCACCTGCATGATTCATAACTTATGTAATTGACAACATCATCATACCCTTAACTTTCATACTACAGTGCTTCTTCTTGCTTCATACCCCGGACATAGCTTCAAACCCTAGTAAGATTTTGCCTTCATGCCCTAGCGAACCTCATAACATCATTCCCAAAATACAACTTCAGACTGCAGCATCACAACCTCAAAACAACGTACTTTGCAACAGCATAGACCTTAGTCCTTCAAAGTGCACCTTTAAAACTCTAAGAAAACTCCTCTTTCCCATAGCTCCTCTTACGCGCCTCAGATGTCTTATGCACACTTGTACTTTCTCTTCTTGCTTGGATGCTCTTCAAATGCGCATATCTATCCTGTATTTATAGTGTTTATGCTTTCACTTATGGGGACAACTTGTACTTTCTAGCTGGGCCAACCTAACATAATCTTTCATGTCTCCTTATTCCTATAGAATTAGAGGGAGTGTTATATACCATTGGAAGGTCTCGGAATAAGATTTTCAATCATATATTATATGCTCCCATTTGAGTTGGTTCTTCATAGTAAATAGACCTTCAAAGATAGGGTATCCAAAATGAGCATCAAAATTCCAAAAACAATATTTCCAACAATATCCATCTTGCAATATTTATCTTGGACATCTGTAGTCTCCCCCTGTCTTTGACATCATGACAACAATATTTCCAACAATAACCTAGGCCTGGAATGCTTGGAAACGTATTTTGGAATTGGGTGATTACATGAATCTAAATATAGTTGGGGACTCTGGAGTTGGCCCTACCTCAATGGATTACGAATAACTTCAGAAGATCAGAAGAGTCCTCAAAAGTCACGAGGAGAAAATCCAATGTGACAGGTCATATGTATATTTTTTCACCTCTAAAGTCCATGATAATGACTACCGGGTCAATTCTCAAACTGTAGTGATCATGAATACTCTTATGGAACAAAAGCATAAGATTGTTGTTCTTGAAGTAGAATGTAATCTTCTCAGGAATATGGTGATAAACTTGAGCAAGGAAGATCAAACAAGAGCATCTAATCAAAGACTTTCGGGGGGGAACCAAAGGAAGATGAAATTGTGCACTAGCTTACTGATGCCATGGGCATAGTAAAGCAAGACTCTGCCTCTTTGATTGTCGATTGAGAAGAATCTACCAGTCACCATGCCTTTTCTGAAGTACAATGTTTTTTAAGGTTATTAAAATTTTATGATTGATATGGAAGTGTTGGACAGACAAAATCATGTGTCTCCTTCACATTCTCCTTAAAA
>ML795292.1:200997-221684 GCA_009831015.1 Picea engelmannii
CTTGGTTGTCCCATTTCCCATGTAGATGTGTGGAAGGCTTCATTATTATCTTTACCACCCTGCTATTAATGGCGATTAGTTGCTTGAAGTGTGAGGTTATGGTTCTTAGTATAGGTGATTAGACGGGTTGTAACACACATGTCAATCGAATAGTTAATATGTCGACGTTGCATCTATGGTTCGGCTGCTCTGGGACGACGACGACGAGGTATGGCGAGCAACTATTTATTGAGGTTTCAATTTGGTTGCATAACCCCCCCCACAAAGTTAGTTAGCGGTTTGATGAAAGGTTGACGTCCCCCTGACTTGCAACGTGAGCATCCTTCCCCTCACAATGCCACACTTACAGGAATATGGGAGAGTTCATAGGGGTATGGGTTCTCGTTGGCATAGGAGCACCCAGTAGGTCGGCTTGGTTCCATCAACAAGAAAATCAGTGAGGGAGCCCATAATTCAGTCAAATTAGGTTGATATCTTGAATGATGATCGAGGATCTCAACCGAAGGGGTCAGATAAGTAGGTGGTTCTGGTGGAGACGTTCTCTTAGGGTTGTCATATTGAGTGGGAAGAAGATGTCGACGTCTCCTAGGGTGAGAGCTTCCATTTGGACATCAATAATAGTCACTTGGATGTGACCCCTCCTTTGAAAAATGATGTTCAGTGCGAAGAGGCCAATATCATGAAGGAATATCGACCTCCTTCTCAGCCCCCGAATCCTCAATCTGTGGACAACCATTAATATGCTACGACTAAGAAAATTTACTCGACGAAGGCTCATGTGTAACCAATCTTTGAGGTTAGAAGTGAGGTTGCAAATTTGAATTATAGAATGGAGCAACTGGACCACAAGGTTAATTTGTTGTTGGCTCAATGCTCCCACCGCATACAGCCTCACCTTGTTGAGGAGATGGCCACCCAGGTAGTTGCCAACTTGGATCTGCCCATTCCTCTGAGACCGAGTCACATGGATGGTCTGCCTAAAGACAAGGACCCTTGCACAATGCAGTAATTAGTCAGAGCATTCGAGATGGTTTCTCTACATAGTCCTATCGGCCTAGTTTCAAGTTTCCTTCTAGTTTGGTTGCTTTCCTACATAGTCCTACGCAGTCCTCTGAGCATGATTTCCTTTTTATATGGGTTTGGTCTTGGGCTTGGGTTGGTTTCCATTACTGGTGACCCAGACTCAAGAATATTATGCTTGTAAACTTTCAGTTTTTTGATCGAGGGTTAGGGTTTTGTGCAGGTCCGAAGATTATCTTAGCAGTGTATGGAGGAATAAGTCATAGACTTCTTAGAAGATGAGGGGCAACAAATCTAGTCTGATCTAGTGGAGTCCCTGGGCAAATATGAATCCCCTCTGATGTGAAACATTCAGATGGAAGTTTGACCATTGGAAGAGGAAATTGTTGTGATCCTTCGTGAATTGGTGCGAGCCCAATCCAACAACTAGAAATATAACATGGTTTTATTCTATGGTATGATTTCAAGACTAGTCACATTGCATTTGTTATGTAATCAAGTCATGACAAAGGTGGATTTTGGGAAATATGGGTTGGAAGATCTAGTGGATCAGGGGATTTGCTCCCTGAGCACAAATTTAGATGAGAAATTACCCTCGACACAAGGGAATTTATCCCATCCATTAAAGTCCTCTAATAATGTACCTCTAGACTTGATACCAAGCTCTCTCGACTCTTTAACGAAAAATGATGTTCAGCGTGAAGAGGCCAAGACCATGAAAAAAGACCACCCTCCTTCTTAGCCCCCGAATCCTCAACCTGTGGACGACCATTAATACGCTACGACTAAGAAAATTTACTTGGCGGAGGCTCATGTGAAACCAATCTTTGAGGTTAGAAGTGAGGTCGCAAATTTGAATTATAGAATGGAGCAATTGGACCACGAGGTTAATTTGTTGGTGGCTCTATGCTCCCACCGCGTGCAGCCTCGCCTTGTTGAGGAGATGGCCACCTAGGTAGTTCCAACTTGGATCTACCCATTCCTCTGAGACTGGGTCACATGGATGGTCTGCCTAGAGACAAGGACCCTTGCACAATGCAGTAATTGATCAAAGTATTCGAGATGGTTTTTCTACACAGTCCTGTCGGCCTAGTTTCAAGTTTCCTTCTAGTTTGGTTGCTTTCAATTTTGCTTATAGTTTTCTACTGTCTACATGTCTAGAGTAATTATAAAACATCTACAGTCTTTTGGGTCCTTTGAGCATGATTTCCTTTTGATATGGACTTGGGCTTGAGCTTGGGTTGGTTTCCATTATTGGTGACCCAGACTCAAGAATATTATGCATGTATACTTTCAGTTTTTTAGAAGGTAATACTAATTTATTGCTTATATATATATATATATATATATATATATATATATATTATTCTAAAGGAGTTTTTGATCGAGGGTCGGCGTTTTGTGCAGGTCTGAAGATTATCTTAGCAGTGTATGGAGGAATAAGTCAGTCATAGACTTCTTAGAAGATGAGGGGCAACAAATCTAGTCTAATCTAGTGGAGTCCCTGGGCAAATATGAATCCCCTCTGATGTGAAACATTCAGATGGAAGTCCAACCATGGAAGAGGAAATTATTGTGATCCTTCATGAATTGGTGCGAGCCCAATCCAACAACCATAAATATAACATGGTTTTATTCTATGGTATGATTTCAAGACTAGTCGCATTGCATTTGTTATGTAATCAAGTCGTGACAAAGGTGGATTTTGGGAAGTATGGGTTGGAGGATCTGGTGGACCGGGGGATTTGCTCCTTGAGCACAAATTTAGATGAGAAATTACACCCGACACAAGGGAATTTATCCCATCCATTAAACTCCTCTAATAATGTACCTCTAGACTTGATACCAAGCTCTCTCGACTCTTTAATTTTTGGTAAAGATGATGAAAATGGAGGTTTACTAGCTCGTGGCTTCATCGGAGGGATACTGATTGGTGAACTAATGAGTGGTATTCTCCTAATCGAACCTTTGAAATCTAACCAAGAAATTTTTGGACCAAGAGTATCGGGGAAAACTAGGAAAAGGTCCAAGTGTATTAAGCATAAACATGCGATGGTAAACCTACGATTGGGCAACAATATAAAATTGCATGAGATTACTGATTTACAAGACTCAACGATTGTAGGTCACTTTTTGAGCAAAATATTGGGTGGTGAAACTCTAGAAGATCAGATGTACGAAAATTTCACAGTCGTGTTGGGATACGCTCCTCATTGCATGGTTTTGGTTAAGGGTTGGATGGTTTGGATTCTCTCGTGATGATGCAGACAAAATTCTATAGTTTTGATGGAACCGGGGCTTGTAGTATATTTTCCTTAAGAAATGGCACTTGGATTTCGATGCCAATCCAACTCATATGGACTTTTTCCCAATCTGAGTAAGGTTGTCAGGGATCCCCTTAATACTATGGTTGGATGAGGTATTTAAGGAAGTTGGAAATGCTTTGGTTTTATTCTATGAAGTGGATAATTCTTGTAGTGAATCTGGGTATATGGTCATGGATAGAATCTTAGTGGGAATGGAGCTTTCGAAAGGTTTGGTAGACTCTATCATTATAAAAAAGGATCCTGAGATATTTTACTAACCCCTATATTATGAAGGAATCCCCTTCAAATGCGGAAGGTGCCATGTGTATGAGCACTTGGCAAAGGAATACCCACTTCCAAATAGAAGTTAAGTATGAGTTTGCAATGTGTGACGAGATGGAAAGAGTATTTCTTAGTCTCCGAAGAATAAGGGTACCTTGAAAAGCTCTCACCAGGTCAATCCTTTGTTAAAAATGATAGCAATGGAGGCAATCAAACAACAATCAATGCATCCTCTGGAACATAAAAGTAGTTTTGAATTCTTAGAAGAAACGTGTAAGCAAAAATTTACCCTTCCTTTTGAACTTCAAAAGAATTATGAAAACTTGTTTTTTAGGTCTTTCGAGGTAGGGTTGGAAAAAATGAATAGGGATTAGACCGGTGATTTCCTACCCATCCTTTTGGAGATTAATGTCCCTAAGCCTCCTCCTCTCATCCATTTCAACAGATTGGGAGGGTTTCAAGGAGGTGAGACTCTCTCTCCATGGAATTATGAGAATTCACCTAGATTGGTAGCTAACTTGAACTCTCACAGTGATTCCCAATCCTTTGAGGTAGTAAAATATAACTTCAGGCCAAGGACCAGAGGAGCATTCATTTTCTTGTGTGGGATAATAGGAGGTTTGGGGATCCTCGAAGAAAAGACTCCAAAGTAGCTTGGAGAGGTATAAAATCTTTCATATCCTTGGCTCGAAAGAAAGCAAATCCTAAAGTTAGAAGTGGAAGACAGTTGCCACTAATTGGGGCTCTTGCAACAAACACCACCAAGTATGTTTCAAAATCCTAACACTAGATTGGAGAGGATTGGCCAATTCCTAAAAAATATTAGCAATCAAAATTTAATAGATGTTCACAACCCATCCATCATTTTTATACAATAATTAATGATGGATAGGGAGAAGGTTGTTCAAGATTTGTCCAAGCTCTTAGGGGGGTGGGACTTTAGCTTTATTGATGTTATAGGAAGATCTAGAGGAAATATCACAGGGTGGAAAAATTATCTTTCTCTTGTTCTAATTCCTAGGCTTTTTTATCAAGTCAGGGAACTTCTATGTTCTCCTCGGATCTTGGAAAAAAAAATCACTTGTTTGAATATATATGGACCTTTCTTAGATAGACTGGAATACTAGGAATTTTGTTTTAGAAGTGATTGGATTCAAAAAAGTTTGGTGGTAGTTGTGGATCTGAATTTTTCTCTCGAAGTATCAAAGGTCTAGGGGCCAACAACCTAGGTGGACAATCTGTCTATATGCTTCATAAACAAACTAGAAGTAGTAGAATTACTGCATATAGAGCCTGGAAAGCTAACACTGATGTGGAGAAACAAGAGGATAGGGGAAGCTAGAATAGCAAAATAGTTAGATTGCTTTTTTTAATTTCATAAGATTTTCTTGATGAAGTAGTCATAATTAATCAATGGGTCTCTTTAGGAGGGGATTTTGACTATAAACCAATGCTTCTCAAGGTGGCCCTAGCCCAAGGGAAACCAACCATCCCTTTCAAATTGAACCCATAATGGTTAAAATATGAGGATTTTGTGAATAAGATAAAAGAAGTATGGAAGCCATTTGATGAATCTCTTTATGAATCAACTCCCATTCAATTCCATCAAAACCTTAAAGGGCAAAGAAAACTCCAATCAAATGGTCATTGGAGAAAAAGAAGAAGAGGGATGGTAGGTTTTTAAAGGAGATTGAAGAACTCCTGACTACTTGCTATGATAATGAGGTCTTTGCTTTCTTGATAGAGAATGAGAAAGATGAGATAAAACTTCTTCAATATAAAAAGAGGCAAATTCTATTGGACAAAGAGAAAAAGTGGAGTCATAAAAGTAGGGTTTTCTGGTTGCAGGTATGAGATGAGAATACCACATTTTTCCACAAATAAGGTAATTGTAGGAAAAATATAAACTTGGTTGGAGAATAGATAAAGAAGACGGATCTTGGGAAACTAACTTCTATGAGATGGCAACTGAAGGGGTAAATTATTTCCAGTCACTCTTTAAAGAGGAATCTCAAGCAACTATTGTAGCAGTAATCAAATTGGTAAGATATTTTAAAGCTTTGTCAATCCATAAGATAATCAAGTCTTAATGGCGGAAGTTGGTAAATAAGAGCATCTTTGGACCCTCCAAAGCTTTCAAAAGGACAAAATTCTTGGTCCAAATGGCCTCCTTGTAGAATTATTTTTGGGCTATTATGACTTCATCAAGGAGGACTTATATAAAGTGGTTGCAGCTTTAAGAACCACATGGAATA
The DNA here is from genome assembly GCA_009831015.1 of Picea engelmannii. Lineage (NCBI taxonomy): Eukaryota > Viridiplantae > Streptophyta > Pinopsida > Pinales > Pinaceae > Picea > Picea engelmannii. The sequence goes on from ML795292.1 coordinate 206,861, forward strand.
CTTTGGTAGATTTTAACACAACCTTCATAGCTTTGATCCCTAAGTCTAACAATCCCTCCTGCTTTGATAATTTCGAACTAAATCCCTGTGTAACTGCATCCGCAAAATTATCTCTAAGATCAATCCAAAAGGATGAAAATAATTCTCTCTCGGCAAATCTCTCTTGAACATTTTGGCTTCTTGGAAGGGCAACAAATTCATGAGGTTGTGGGGTTAACTCAAGACGGGATACATTCAATAAAGACCGTAGTTTTAAAGGCTATGACTGTAAAAGTGGATCTTTCCAAAGCTTTTAATCTGGTGATTTGGCTCTTCATAAGATTTATTCTTATTCATTTAGGTTTTTTTCATTGATTTGTCCCTTGGGTAATGACTTGTATTAGTTTGGTCTCATTTGTAATCCTTATAGATGGTGCTACTTCTCNAGCCCAAGGGAAACCAACCATCCCTTTCAAATTGAACCCATAATGGTTAAAATATGAGGATTTTGTGAATAAGATAAAAGAAGTATGGAAGCCATTTGATGAATCTCTTTATGAATCAACTCCCATTCAATTCCATCAAAACCTTAAAGGGCAAAGAAAACTCCAATCAAATGGTCATTGGAGAAAAAGAAGAAGAGGGATGGTAGGTTTTTAAAGGAGATTGAAGAACTCCTGACTACTTGCTATGATAATGAGGTCTTTGCTTTCTTGATAGAGAATGAGAAAGATGAGATAAAACTTCTTCAATATAAAAAGAGGCAAATTCTATTGGACAAAGAGAAAAAGTGGAGTCATAAAAGTAGGGTTTTCTGGTTGCAGGTATGAGATGAGAATACCACATTTTTCCACAAATAAGGTAATTGTAGGAAAAATATAAACTTGGTTGGAGAATAGATAAAGAAGACGGATCTTGGGAAACTAACTTCTATGAGATGGCAACTGAAGGGGTAAATTATTTCCAGTCACTCTTTAAAGAGGAATCTCAAGCAACTATTGTAGCAGTAATCAAATTGGTAAGATATTTTAAAGCTTTGTCAATCCATAAGATAATCAAGTCTTAATGGCGGAAGTTGGTAAATAAGAGCATCTTTGGACCCTCCAAAGCTTTCAAAAGGACAAAATTCTTGGTCCAAATGGCCTCCTTGTAGAATTATTTTTGGGCTATTATGACTTCATCAAGGAGGACTTATATAAAGTGGTTGCAGCTTTAAGAACCACATGGAATACTTTGGTAGATTTTAACACAACCTTCATAGCTTTGATCCCTAAGTCTAACAATCCCTCCTGCTTTGATAATTTCGAACTAAATCCCTGTGTAACTGCATCCGCAAAATTATCTCTAAGATCAATCCAAAAGGATGAAAATAATTCTCTCTCGGCAAATCTCTCTTGAACATTTTGGCTTCTTGGAAGGGCAACAAATTCATGAGGTTGTGGGGTTAACTCAAGACGGGATACATTCAATAAAGACCGTAGTTTTAAAGGCTATGACTGTAAAAGTGGATCTTTCCAAAGCTTTTAATCTGGTGATTTGGCTCTTCATAAGATTTATTCTTATTCATTTAGGTTTTTTTCATTGATTTGTCCCTTGGGTAATGACTTGTATTAGTTTGGTCTCATTTGTAATCCTTATAGATGGTGCTACTTCTCGTTTGTTTAAGCTAGAAAGGGGGATAAGACAATGATGTCCTCTATCGTCCCTCATTTTTCTTCTTATCACAGAAGGTCTCAATAGATCTCTAAAGGTGACCTCAACAATGTTAGTCTCCAAGGTATAAATGCGAGTATCTCCTGTAATGTTACTCATCTACTTTTTATTGACAATGTTCTCATCTTCTATGAAGGCTCCTACAGAATGGTTGAGAAAATTTGCGAGATCATTGATATCTTATGTGAGGCAACTTCTATGAAGATAAACTTTGCCAAAATGATGATCTTTTTCGTGTGGAGTCTCTCAGAGGTAGAAAAAGCTCAAATCTCACAAGTATTTTCTTGCCAAGTAGTGGAGTTAGATTTTGGAATGAAATATTTGGGATTTCATCTGGAAGAAAACTTGTATAAAAAAGGTGATTGGGAGTGGTTGATAGCAAAGGAGGTGAGAACGATAAACACTTGGTGCAACTGTTGGCTCTCTAGAGGTGAAGACTGGTACTGGTCAAAGTGGTCCTTGAAGCTCTTCTCGTCTACTAGATGTCCCTCACTTAGATTCCAGAAGGTGTATTGAAAATAATTAGATAATTATGTTTTAGGTTCTTTTGGTTTGGAGATATAGGGAAGAAAGGAATGGTGTTGGCTTCTTGGAAAAAACTCGTAGTTCCAAAATCTCAAGGTGGATGGGACCTCAATAACATTTTCCTTTTCTTAGAGGCTTTAGCAACAAAGAATGTACATAGACTTGTTCCAGGCTTTGGGCTGTAGGCTCAAGTCATAAAGGACAAATACATTGCACCTAACTTTGTAGAAGATTAGGTAAGAAAACAGGTAAAAAATCCTAGAATGCATCAAAGCAATTGTCTTGGGATTCTCGTTGATTAACAACTGACTGTTATGGAGAATAGGTAAAGGAGATCAGGTTCAACTATGATTAGATCATTGGATAGTTAGCATGTATTCTTATAAGCTTCCAACCCATCTGATTCATGATTTGAAAAGCAGAGGATATCATACCCCGAGACAGATTGTAAGAGGAAACATAGACACTAGTGGGTAACAAAAATGGCTATCTTGGAGAGAGTTAGGTCTCATGGAAGAGGATGCTAAAACTTGGGAGAATTACACATGAAATCTAAGAAAGTGTTTCATTGGACTAAAAAATGAGGAAGATCGGATAACATGGTCTCTAAATCCTACAAAGAATTATGAACCAAGAATAGGGTATAAAGAGCTTACAATTGACGACAATAGCAATCCACATAATTAATGGTGGAAACATCTCCAAAAATTTTAATGTCCAACAAAAACCAAAATCTTCATGTGGCTACTCTTTAACAACAAAGATTTAACTTGGGATATTCTACAAAAAAGAATTTATGAGGGCTCGTGATGATGTTATCTTTGTAAGCTTGATAATGAGACCAACTCACATCTTGTTATGTATTGCATTTTTACGAAGGAGGTTTGGATGAAGATATAATGATTGACTTGCTTGAAAAAATCTTAGACAGGAAGCCCTTAGAAAGTGGTGTTTGAACAAGGAAACTAAAAGGTACATAACTCTTCCTCTAACCATAGCATGGGGAGTATGGTTAGTCAGAAGTTCCAAACTCTTTGAGGAAAATATACCTTGCCGATGAAATGCACCATTGAAAGTTTAAATATTCCATCTGCTTTTCCTCAGTAGAAGGAATTTCAACTTATAAAACATATTATTGAAGAAGTAATAAACAAGGAAATGCCATGGGCTTTCTTTGATGGTGCGTCTTAGGGAACACTCCTTAGAGAAGGGGCTGGGGAAATTCTACATCTTTCCTCTAGCCACAATATCACTTCCAAAGCTAGAATAGGTAACAAAATAAAGAATTTATATGAATTAATGACACTTAAACTAGATGCTCAGGTTGGCATAAGAAAATTGAGTTACTCAAATTCAAATATTTGGAGATCTCTTCTTGTTATTCAATGGACGAAAGGAGAATTCACCTTTAAGAACTTCACTTTGCAACCTTTATTTCTTAACATTTTGAACATTCAATTAACCTTCTCTCATATCACCTTCACACATGTTTACAAGGACATAAACAAGGAAGTAGATTGAATATCTCAAGAAGGAGTTGAGGTGGAAAAAGGAAATTGGGAGATCTTCAAAAGTTCTTAAGCACACTCTTTTGCTTATCTTCACGACCCTTGGTTTTAAAATTCTCACTTGTTCAGAGTACCTAGATTCGTGTCTTCCTATATGAATATTGGATGAATCTTTCTATGTATAAAGCATACTTTTATCTATAACACCTACAAAATAATGTTTAGGCTAGTTTTTTTTGGATTAAAAAGTTTTTTTTTTTGGAAGGGGGGAAATTAATCCTTTTACATTATAATGAAAAAAAATTGGGATTAGCACCAATGTTAAATTTGGCAACATCGACAGTCATTCTCCAATGAGAGGCCATATGGGCCACCATGAGGCTAGCCAGGGAGATTTGGAGAATCAACCAGTCTTGTGAGGTATTGACAAAAGCCAGGGGAACGCACAACCTTTGTGAGTCAAACCAAAAGTCAAGACGAATGAGATGCTATGTGAGTCTAATGAAAAAGTCAAGGGGAACGTACAACCTCTGTGAGCATATACAGTCTAGTGCAAAATTCATGGGGAACGTACAACCTCTGTGAGCATAGACAGACTAGTGCAAAAGTCAGGGGGAATGTACAACCTTTGTGAACCTAGTCAAACCTTGTGAGCCATGAGAAAAATTCAAGGAATCTATCAAAAGTTAGGTTGAATATAAAATTCCTATGAGCTAGAAACAAATGATATTCCTAATATTGCAAATGATATAAATGTATTGATCTAGTGCGTTGGCACGTGTAACATTATCCACCATGAAAAGAATTTTGAATTGCCTTGTAAAGAGTCGAGTTGTAACTGAAGTCTTAAGTCTAGTTCTATTTTCGAACTAAAGTGTAATGTTGAGTTGCAACTGAAGTCTCAAGCCTAGTTCTATTTTCGAACTAAAGTGTAATGCTGAGTTGTAACTAAAGTCTCAAGTCTAGTTCTATTTTCAAACTAAAGTGTAATGTTGACTTGTAACTAAAGTCTCAAGTCTAGTTCTATTTTCGAACTAAAGTATACCAGTCTCAAGTTTAGTTCTAAGTTCGAACTAAAGTATGAAGCTGAGTTATGACTAAAGCATGCAAACAAGTTACTATTTCGAGCCTCTCCTCTTCTGCTCTTCAACCTATATAAGTAGAGGTCGGTCCCTCTCTTAAACACAGTTTGATATGCAGGTTAATGGTGAAGCAATAGAGGCGCATATCAGTGATAAAGAGGCAGCATACCAAAGAAGCATATCAGTGTTGTATATATGCAATAGAGGCTGCATATCATAGGCGTATATCAACAACATATCAGTGTTGTATATCAACAATAGAGGCAACATATCAGAGGTGTATTTCAGCAAGGTCTCTTAGGTCTTTGTCAAGTCAGGGTCATCTTGGCAATCTCTTTAAGAGCATAACATTCATGGTGGATATTTGTAAGTGATCTTACATTATTAATGCAATAAAGGAATATCGTTTGCTGGGGTTTTTCTCCCTATACGGGGTTTCCGCAAGGTATATGTGTTGTTGATGTGCATGCTTACTTATCTACATAGTTATTGCTATTTGGTTATGATTTGGTATTGTTGAAGTGTATTAAGTTGGAATCAAAGTGTTGAAGAAAAATAAAAGAATTAATCTGCATAAGAAATCAAGCTCATAATTTAACATGGTATCAGAGCTTAGGGTGTGTTAAACATGTTGAAGTGCAGCAGCAGGTACACGCAGATCCAAGCTAGCTTGATTAAGATTCCAGTGTGAAGTCCATGGCATCCTCCATTTCAGTTAGGGTCGAGGATAGGCTCGAAGGAGCTACCAACTTCAATGTGTGGAAGCTCTGGATAACAAATATCTTACAAGAGCATGATCTTAAGCAGTATGTGACCACAGTGGTGGAGGAACCCATGAATAATGCAGGAATAGCGGCCTTCAGGAAGAGTCAAGCAAAGGCCAAGTGAATCATCTTTGACTCAGTCAAAGATAGTATAATGCCTGCAATGACTTCGTTAATGATTGCCAAGGACTGTATGGATACCTTGGTGAATCTGTATGAGAAACATGCTCCAAGTCAGAAAAGGACACTTAAGCACAAGCTTAAGTATTTGAAGATGGAGAAAGGTGAATCAATGGCATCTTTCTGTTCCAAGATAGCCCAGATCAAATATCAATTTTTGGTCATAGGGGTGACAGTGGACGATGATGATTTACTGCTGGACATTTTTTATGGTCTTCCTTCTTCATGGGAGACCTTCTTATCCAGTGTAAGTGGGAGAGAGATTCAACCCACGTTTGAGAGGTTATGGCATGATTGCCTCTGGGAGGAGAGTCGCACAACTACCAGGAGCGAGCCAATGAAAGAAGAGCACTCGGCTTTAGCATCAAGATTCAAGGGAAAGAAGAAAGGCACTTTCCAGAAAGGCTCTCAGAGGAAGCCAAACACCAAAGGTAAATTCAAAGGCAATAATATTGATACATCTAAGATTAAATGCTTTAGTTGTAATAAGTTGGGTCATTTTTCTAAAGATTGTTGGTTTAGAAAGAAATATCCAAGGAAAGGCAAACATCATGCCTCAACTGTTGAGGATGATGAATCCAAAAGAAATCAGAAAAGTCCTTCTAATGAGAAAGAAAAGAGAAAAGAATATTACTTGGTTTCTGCCTTATCTAGTTCAGTTTTCACAGGGCCAAAAACTTGGTTAGTAGACAGTGGTGAATCAAAGCACATGACAGGGTACAAGGAGATCCTCTCAGATTTCGAGACAAAATCTTTTGTAGAGCATGTTGAGCTTGGGGATGACAAATGTTACAAGATAGATGGAGTAGGCTCTGTCTCCTTCAGATTGGAATACGGGGCTAGACTTCATGTTGATGAAGTATTATATGTTACAGGGCTCAAGAAGAATCTACTATCAGTTGCAACCCTTGAGGACAAGGGATATTGGGTGATCTTCAAGGACAGGAGGGCACTACTATGGGCTAAAGGTAGCCACTTAAGTACAACATAACCCATTGGAATTCGCAGTGGATGACTATACGTCGTGTCAGGACAGTCAATTCAGGCATTGACTCATGATGTGACTAGCTCCAGCGAGTTATGGCACAAAAGACTTGGACATCTTCATTACAAAGTTCTTCCAGATCTACATAACAAGGTATGTGGCATGCCCTCTATTTCTCTTAGTAAAAATGAAATTTGTAAGGGATGCATGCTAGGTAAAAATATAAAGAAACCATTTTCTAGTAGTGACAACATAGCTCGGGGCATCTTAGATTTGGTTCATTCTGATGTATGTGGTCCCATGTCATCTCGCTCACTCAGTGGTTGTTTGTATTATGTCATTTTTATTGATGATTACTCAAGAAAGTGTTGCATATATTTCCTTAAAGCTAAAAGTGACACATCTGATAAATTCAAAGAGTATAAAGCCTTTATTGAAAAGTAGACAGGGAAACACATTAGAATCCTTAGACCAGACAATGGAGGAGAGTTTGAATCTCTCCAGTTTGAGGATATCTACAAGTCATCAGGAATCAAGAGATAGTTCACCGAGCCATATAACCCTCAGCAAAATGGAGTTGCTAAGAGGAAAAACAGGACAATTTGTGAGGCAGCGAAAGCAATGATGTTTGACCAAGATCTGCCAAATTCTTTATGGGCAGAAGCTACCTCTACTGCCGTGTATATTCAGAACATGTGTCCACATGCTATCTTGAAGGACAAGACTCCTGAAGAGGTCTTCTCAGGGATCAAACCTGAAGTAGGGCATCTAAGGATATTTGGGTGTCCTATGTATATTCATGTCCCTAAGGAAAATAGGACAAAGATGGAACCCTCATGCAAGAAAGGGTTTTTTGGGGGGTACAATGATAACTCTAAGGCTTACAGGATTTATGTACCAGGTCAGAGGCAAATAGAGGTAAGCAGAGATGTGACTTTCCATGAGGAAGTTGCATTTAAGAAATCCAGAAAGCTTCAGCAGGAATCAGAAGCAGTTCAACCAACTTCACCCTCTTCTGAAAATGAAGGGTCAGATGATAAGAGAGAGGAACCTCGTGAAGGGCCAAGTAATGAGCCCCTAAAACCTGTTGAAGTGTTAGAAATAACTCTTGAAGAACCTCCAACCAAAAGGAATCCAGGGTGGCTTAAAGAAATAGTGCAGGAAGCAGAAAGGATAGCTGCTCCCAAAGGAACTTTCAGGGAAAAGAAGAGGCCTCATAGGTTTGGAGGCTATGTTGCACTGATGAGCAACATCAATGATGTTGAACCTTCTTCATTTGAATAAGAAGATAAATTACAAGTATGGAAGTATTCCATGCTTGAGGAATACAAGTCTATTATACAAAACAATGTTTGGGACATTGTGCCGAGGCCAAAAGACAAATCAATGGTTTCTTCCAAATGGATCTATAAGATCAAACATGCAGTTGATGGAAGTGTGGAAAAGTTCAAAGAAATATTTGTAGCTAGAGGCTTCACTCAGAAAGAAGGAATCGACTACGAAGAGACTTTTGCCCCTGTAGCCAGGTATACCTCCATCCGAACTATTATTTCTTTAGCTCCCGTTCTTGGTTGGAAGCTACATCAGATTGATGTAAAAACAACATTCTTGAATGGAAAGATTGAACAAGAGGTCTTTGTGGAACAACCAGATGGTTTTGTACTGCATAACAAAGGCACTCATGTATGCAAGCTAAGGAAGGCCTTGTATGGTCTTAAGCAGGTTCCCAGAGTTTGGTATGACAAGATTGATGGCTTTCTTAAAAGCTTGGGCTTTAAAAAAAGTGATGCTGATGCAAATCTGTACTTCAAGGTAAGAGGTAACGAACCTCTTATACTTATCTCGTATGTTGATGATCTCTTTCTAACAGGATATGAAGGGATACTAGCCTGGTGTAAGAGGGAGCTAACCTCAAAATTTGAGATGAAAGACTTAGGCTTGATGCATTACTTCTTAGGATTGGAAGTGTGGCAAAGATAGGGCGAGATATTTCTGGCACAAGGAAAATACACAGTGGATGTACTAAAGAGGTTTGGTATGATGGATTGCAAATCCATGTCTACTCTGATGGTTACTAACTTGAGGAAGCTCCATGATTCTGATACAGGTTCAGATTTGGTGGATCCCACCATGTATAAACAACTGATTGGATCAATGATGTACATGATCCACACTAGGCCAGATATATGCTATGCAATGATTGTAATGAGTCAGTTCATGACTGAATAGAGACAGAGACACTGGGTGGTAGCAAAGCACATCTTGAGATATCTCAGAGGGACCATTACTTGTGGTCTGAGATATACATCTAGTGGTGGTTTATTTCTGCATGGGTATGTAGATGCTAACTGGGCAGGAATCCTAGTGGATCGGAAGAATACTTTCGGATACTGCTTTAGTTTAGGATCTGCTATTATCTCTTGGTCAAGCCGGAAGCAGGGATCCATTTCACAGAGTACAACATAAGTTGAGTACATTGCAGCAAGTGATGCTAGCAAGGAAGGAGTATGCCTCAGAAAATTGGTTTCTGGGTTGTTTGGTGACAAGCTCGAGATGACGGTGGTTAATTGTGATAATCAAAGTTGCATAAAATTGGCAGAGAACCCGATATTTCACAACAAGTCAAAACATATTGACATGAGGTACCACTACATCCGAGACTTGGTCAAGAGAAAAACTGTAAAGTTACAGTACATAGCCATGAGTGAGCAAGCAGTTGATATCCTGACCAAGCCTCTGACCTCGAGACAATTTGTGTAGCTGAGAGGCAAGATTGGTGTGGCTGAGAATGACTCCCTCGCTGAGAGGGAGTGTTAAATTTGGCAACATTGACAGTCATTCTCCAATGAGAGGCCATATGGGCCACCATGAGGCTAGCCAGGGAGATTTGGAGAATCAACCAGTCTTGTGAGGTATTGACAAAAGCCAAGGGGAACGTATAACCTCTGTGAGTCAAACCAAAAGTCAGGATGAACGAGATGTTATGTGAGTCTAATGCAAAAGTCAGAGGGAACATACAACCTCTATGAGAATAGACAGTCTAGTGCAAAAGTCAGGGGGAACATACAACCTCTGTGAGCATAGACAGACTAGTGCAAAAGTCATGGGGAACGTACAACCTCTGTGAGCCTAGTCAAACCTTGTGAGCCATGAGCAAAAGTCAAGGCATCTAGCGAAAGTTAGGTTGAATATAAAATTCCTATGAGCTAGAAACAAACGATATTCCTAATATTGAAAATGATATAAATGTATTGATCTAGTGCGTTGGCACGTGTAACATTATCCACCATGAAGAGAATTTCGAATTGCCTTGTAAAGAGTCGAGTTGTAACTGAAGTCTTAAGTCTAGTTCTATTTTCTAACTAAAGTGTAATGCTGAGTTGCAATTGAAGTCTCAAGTCTAGTTCTATTTTCGAACTAAAGTGTAATGTTGAGTTGTAACTGAAGTCTCAAGTCAAGTTCTATTTTCGAACTAAAGTGTAATGTTGAGTTGTAACTGAAGTCTCAAGTCTAGTTCTATTTTCAAACTAAAGTATACCAGTCTCAAGTCTAGTTCTAAGTTCGAACTAAAGTATGAAGCTGAGTTATGATTAAAGCATGCAAACAAGTTACTATTTCGAGCCTCTCCTCTTCAGCCTATATAAGCAGAGGTCGACCCCTCTCTTCAACACAGTTTGATATGAAGGTTAAGGGTGAATTAATAGAGGTGCATATCAGTGATAAATATGCAACATACCAAAGAAGCGTATCGGTGCTATATATCAACAATAGAGGCTGCATATCAGAGGTGTATATCAACAACATATCAATGATGTATATCAACAATAGAGGCAACATATCAGAGGTGTATTTCAGCAAGGTCTATTAGGTCTTTGTCAGGTCAGAGTCATCTTGGCAAGCTCTTTAAGAGCAAAACATTCATGGTGGATATTTGTAAGTGATCTTACATTATTAATGCAATAAAGTAATATCGTTTGTTGGGGTTTTTCTCCCTGTATAGGGTTTCCCCAGGGTATATATGTTGTTGATGTGCATGCTTACTTATCTACATAGTTATTGCTATTCAGTTATGATTTGGTATTGTTGAAGTGTATTAAGCTGGAATCAAAGTGTTGAAGAAAATAAAAGAATTAATCCACATAAGAAATCAAGCTCATAATTTAACAAGTTGCTTGGTACTTGCCTTTTAAGAAAAGTTTGATAAAAATAGTCAAGTGTTGAGTAATAGGTGGTTACTGACTAAAATGTCCTATGTATATAACTGCTCACAAGTTATCGAATTAAATGAAACTTTAGAGATGCATGTTAATATTCTATAATATAGTATAACCTAAAAACACAAGTTAATGCTCTTTAAGAATATATAAATATAAGTTAATTTGATTAAAATGTTAAAATTTAATCCAACATAGATTACAATTTCAAAAGCCACGGGGAGAAAGCACTACAATAATAATTGAATCACAAAGTTGGAGAGATTGGCTTTTACATATTGCAAAATGAGAAAAAACACACTTAACATCCTTTAACAACTTTGAACAATTCTAAATGCAAAAGTTTGTTGGTTCTCGAGATTCTAACATGACTATATCCATAAAAGAATGGCTAATGCAAGTGAAGTTAGCAAAAAGTTAAGAATAATAGTATAACAATTTTGCTCATACAACACATTAAAACATTTCGATAAGGTGAGATATTATTTTTTTTTAAACAAGAGAAATGGTTTGGAACCTACTTTTTTTTTCCAAGAAAAAATTCCTCGAGTTTATATATATTATAAAGTCATTTACAATGCAGGCTTATATCGAGCTTTTTACAAGAAAAAAACAACACACAAGCTGTGGGTACTAAATAAAGCGGTCAAATACAGCCGATCTTTATAAAGACCAAGTCTAGCCAAGCGGAGAAAAGGAAGGAAAAAACAATAAAGGAGCAATCATACTCAAAACTGTCAACATTCAATAGCTATGTGACAGCCTTCATCATTCGAAAATATTAAAGGAGGAGATGGAGCTCTCTATCCCATTATCACAATGGTAGACCAAGAGTCTCCCTACCTCCTCGTTTAGGGCCCTCTTTGAGAGAGCATCCGCCTCCCTATTGTGTGTTCTGGATATGTGCAGGAAGTTGATGTCGGTGAAGTGTTTGTAGAGGTCCTGCGTTTTATCCTTCCAACCTTCGATATGGACCGAATGTAGCTCGCTTTTTTGGTTTATCCAGTCTATAATGACTCTCGAGTCACCAAGAACAAGAATGTGATTGATAGACCAGAAAGTATCTAAGGTGAGGGAGGCCCATAATCCCAAGAGTTCAACTTTTGTATTAGTTCCCACCCCGCAATTTAAAAACCACTTTGTGATCCTCTTCGTATGCGATTTGAAGAAGCCTCCAGCCCCGCAACATAGTCCATTTGACATTGCAGCTCCGTCGAAGAAAGCAAGTGTGTAGCCTCCCACCAAATTATAATCGCAAACTTTGTGATGTATGGACTTTACCGTAGAGGGTTGCCAATGGAAGGTGGCCAAAATTCTGTGAAACACCGCTGGCAAGGAAGGTGGGCGATCTTCAAAGATCGCTTTGTTTCGTTCTGTCCAAAGTTGCCAGCAGACATGGACAACCAAACACGGAGGAGCAGATTTTTGAGAGGACCAAAAAGAAAAGCAGTCTGAAATGGTGGTGCCCCTCCAGGAAACAGTAAGAGAATAAGTCGCGAGCAAGTGTTTCCAAACCTCCTTCGTAAATGAGCAGTGAACCAGAAGGTGGTGTGTATCCTCCGAAGCTTGTCTGCAGAGAAGACAAATGCCAGGGCCCTCCCAGCCTCTGCGTCTAAGCACGTCCCAAGAAAGGATTCTCTCTTTTCCCGCAAGTCAGGTAAATAGCTTAAGTTTGAGTGGGACCGCCCACTTCCAAATCTGGAGCAACCACGAGTTGTCTGCTTCCAGTCTCAGCTGTTGGAGGAGGGCGACGTAGATGTTTTTCACCGAACAGGACCCTGTGGCATCCCCCCCCGGCCCAAAGAAGAGAATCTGGTTGATCTGAGAGGGAGATTCCGGCTCTTTTGAGGGCAGACGTGAAGCGTATCCATTCGGTGGCATTTGATCCTTCAAGGAACAGTTCTCCACTGTCCAACCAACTGTCAGGTAGAGGGAGGATACCAGTCAGGAGATTGACATGTGCAAGAGACGTGAAGTTCATGGACGCGAGCCACAATCTCAGAGAAGGCGAGAGGATCGACAGATCCCCCAGCCCGAGGATCTTATCCCTGCCAACGCGAATTTCTTTCCCTGAGCCGGGTTTCCACCGTAGCCAGTGGAGGATCACCTGGGAGGACGCGACCAGTCCTTTCCAGAAACGGGACGCCTAATTCTGTAGAAGCGTTGGCTTTCTGAGCCAGTTGAGGAGCGACCGGGAGCCCAAGTACTTGTCTTTGATGATGCGGTTCCAAATACTGTCATGAGTGACAACTCTCCAGAAGGAACTAGCCAGGAGGGCCGAGTTGAAGGTGGAGAGATTCTTTAGCCCCCAACCCCCTGCCTTTCGAGGTTTAGACAGGGTTTGCCAACAACAAAGGTGAAAACGATGATTGCCTACTTGGTCGTTCCACAGAAAGTTAAAGGAGAGCCGTCGAAGAATATTAAGAATCCTATTTGGTATCCGCTCCAGAGTCATCCAGTAGACAACAAGGCTCTCCAAAACTGATTTTACCAAGATGTAGTGGCCTCCCAAAGACAACCACTTGTTGCACCAGAAGCCGATTCTTCTTTCAAACAGAGTCACTAGCCATCGCCAGTCGCTAGAAGAGGAGGCTCCCAGTTTCAGCTGGAATCCAAGGTAAGTGAAGCCTTCGCTCAGATTTATAAAGGAAAGGGGGATGGAGTCCTTGAGGAGGAGAAGTTCTGCTATGGATAGGCCCCAGTAATGGACGAAGGATTTGGAGGAATTGATGGATAAACCCGAAACATAGCAGAAGAGTTGTAGCACTTCTTGGATGATTAACCATTCCGCTAGGTCAACTTTGGAAAGGATAAGAACGTCATCAACAAACATGAGATGGACGATTTTAAAGCAATTTGAGACCTTTAAGCTAGATATATGGTTGTCGGTGAAGCTTTTGGAGAGAAGAAGGCTAAGACCTTCCATGATCAAGATAAAAAGATAGGGGGAGAGAGGGCATCCTTGACGGAGCCCCCCTTCACTCTTGAAGAATCTAGAAGGCTCACCATTGATGATTACCGCAAAATTGGCACTGGTAACATAGGAAAGAATCCATTGAATGAACTTGTCTCCAAAACCAACAGAGTGTAAAATTAATCTTAAGAACTCCCAATCGATGCTGTCAAAGGCTCTTTTGAGGTCTATCTTCAAAACCAGGGCCTTTAAATTTTTTTGCTTGATGCTATGGATGCATTCGTGGGCTGCTCCGATGGCATCTTGGATTCTTCTGCCTTTCAAGAATCCCAGTTGTTCCGCAGAGATGCACCTGGCAAGGAAGGGCTTGATTATGTTTGAGATCACTTTGGAGATTACCTTGTAGATGAGATTGCATAGGGAGATCGGTCGGTAATCGCTGAAGGAGAGCGAATTTTTCTCTTTCGGAATCAAGACCAGAAAGGTGGAATTTAGGCTTCCGTGGATCTTACCTTTGAATTTAGGTTTGGAACCTACTTAACAATGTTGTTGTTTAGTTTGAAGCAATAACACTCCAAGTCATTGGTCTTCACCCAAAAACCAATCCATCTTTATTCTAAGGTCGTGTCCAACCATCTAGCTTGCTACCATTTAAATGCAAAACCCTTGTTGCAAATTAACCTCGTGCCACGAAGGAAAGAGATTACATTCTATGTAGAAAGGGAGAAGATTTAAAATGTTAATAGTATTTTTTTTATGTTTTAAAAATATTAATAAATTTTAGTTGTGATTTAGTTTGAAAGTCTATTTTGAGCAAATGTTTTTAATTACCCGACGAAGTTTTCAATTATTTTGTTTTATTGTATGCATTGAAAAATTGTGGAATGGAATAAATACTTGTACAATTTCATATATATATATATATATATATATATATATATATATATATATATATATATA
>ML795293.1:0-25205 GCA_009831015.1 Picea engelmannii
TTATCTCAGAATATTTACCAAGGTCCAAAATGCACAGTATATACAGTCACAGTGTCCTCTCAAGATCAGATTTTTAGAGATCCGTGAGAGCGGCATTATCCGACCGGGCCCAGGCCAAACTAGTAGAGCGTAACCTTGGGTTTACAGACATGGAATTTGGCAGGGGTGGTTGCATGTTCGAAACAAATGCAACTTCACTATTCGTCCTCGACATTATTCCATTGAACTGTACAATTCAAATTCTCTTTATCTTCACTATTTCTGCTTGACATTATTCCATTGAACTGTACAATTCAAACTCTATCATGTGCACTCAATACTTAAATGTATTGCAAGCCAATTGCCCCGTTGGCAATCTGTCCTGGCACTCTACAGGCTGGAATCTCCAGTGCATTCCATATATTTGGACGTTGGGTTCTCGGTTTTTAACTGAGGTTCGGAGTAGGTTAATTCGAGAGTAAATAGAATTGCTTTTCAGTCAAATTTTTGGGTTTGAATCCGGTCAGAGTTTAAGAGATATTTTGAGTTTCACATGGATCAAATTTGATCCATATATTTTAAAATCTTATTCCAAAAGTTTTGTTTCATTTTAAATCAACCCAAATACTTAAAAATTGATTAAAATTCTGGATTAATCAAAATTTAAAAAAACATACAACTAAAAAACATGCTTGAAAAGTAATCAGAGAAAAGATCGCTCCAGAGTTAGCCCACTTCGGCAAAAAAATACTTAGCCTGAATAGTGTCGCGTGATGTGCTGAGCTGGAGATCTAGGTAATTGGGACTATTACGGAGTTTAGTCACTACTGGAAATTATTGAGGTTTCACGTAAATTGTAACTTTCATGGGCAGTGCCGGCTTTGTAACCAACCCTGGGGACGAATCGACAGATATACAGCTAATAATGCGAAATTTCAGAGGCCCTTTTGCTCGACTTTATAATTAATAAAAGTAAGTAAGTGTAGTCTGGGAGATTCAATGGTAAGTGTTGTCGTCCTCAATGGTAAGTTCAATGTGGCCAGCTGGAAAGAAAATCCTTTTAAGATTTTCAAAATATTAATAAAATTAGTTTCACTTCACTGTAGAAATGGACATGACATTGACGAAATGATCGAGAAGCGATAAAGCTGCCCGCTGTCGTGGAAGTTTTACTGGACCTCAAAGCATCTTTGTAATAAATGATTTTTTAAATATGTGAGAGTAAATAACGTCAGTTCCCCTGCATTCATGATTATATATGCAGGGACCCATTAACAGTCTCTGAATCCCATGTTGAATAATCGAGTTCCACTTATGTTTTCATGGCTCGGCACTTCACGACCAATTTCTTTTAGAAGGAAAAATGTCTCGATATGATTATAGCCTAACAATTTTTATATTATTTTAAGATTTTCATTTCGTTGAGTTATTGTGAAAAGACAAAACGTCATATCTAAAATAATTTGTGGATGGTTTGGAAGGGGCAGATTTCCACTTATGTTATAGGTTTTTAGGTTTTGGGTTTTTGTTTATTACATATTTCTTAGGTTTGTGTTTAAGGAATACAGGTTTTTAACTGAGCAAAATAAATGTTAGGTTATACTTTGGGATTAAAGGGTGGTTTCAACTTGTCATTGGTATCTCACTGAAACCTCATATTTTTATTTATTCAGTAATTGTTTTGTTGAGGTTATTAGAGGAAGGGTCATGGGGTTTACTTAAACTCCTCAATCTTGAAGCTAAGATATCAAACTTGGTTGCATTGTAGCCTCATGTTCAATAGAACATTACTTTTATTTTTTTAAAGAGAAAATTATTTACATTCTACTTAACTTAGTGACTGCTACATTTAAATTAAAGGGGAGGTCATTGGAATTTTTAGAAGACCTAGTCAATGAGGCTACTAGAGGAAGGGTCATGTGGTTTCCTTAACCCCTCGGTCTTAAAGCTAAGATACTAAAACATGGTTGCATTGTAACCTCATGTCCAAGGGGAACATTACAATCATACTTTTTTTTTTCGAAAAATGAGAAAACCATTCACATTCTACTTGACTTAGTGACTCTTGCATTTAAAGTAATGGCGAGGTCATTGGAATTTTTAGAAGACCTAGTCAATGTTTATTTCACGGTTTTTAACACCACTGTGTAGGCTACCACTCTTACACGATGGATAATTCCTAGTTATTTAGTCTCATAGGTCAATAATATTAAATTTAAATCATACTTAAATTAAATTAAATTAAATTAAATTGCAATGTAAGGTAAGTAATGTTGTAAGTCTATAAACTACTTATGGTTAGTTGATTATACTTAGGCTTGTTAAGGTCTTGAAAAGCTCACGAGGCACTAGCCATTTAGTAAGAGTGGTAGCATGCCTAGGGGTATCAACAACCCTTGAATAAACATTGACCAGGTTTTCTAGGAATTTCAACACCCTCTTGAACCATTGCTTTAAATGTCACAATGGCTAAATGAGATAGGATGCAAATTGTCATGGACCTAAGAGTCTTTCCTGACATTTTTCTTTTTGTCATCTCTAGTCATGTGGAACTGCCTTGCCTCAACTATAGTGGCTTGACCAACTATGTGGCACTACAACCATATTATACTTCTTTACTTAAACTCTGCCCATAATTTCACTTTAAGCTATAGCAAGTTAAATGCACAACTAAGTCCAACATATCCTAGTTCATCCAACAATAGACACATATCCAACCACAACCTTAAGGCATCCCAACAATACTTGTACTTAGCCAATATTTCATCACTTAGGCAACACGAAGCAAAGAAAGGAACATAACATTTGACATCCAAGTAAATAAACCACAATACACAATTATAGGAGGCACCATAGGTGGATGCCTTAAAAGTTAACTTTATTGATAGGAAGAATGTTACAATGTACAACATAGGAGCAAAACCAATTGTAATTAAGCCTATTTAAAGGCTTGATATCTCCATTGTACGATGCATTGATTGGTCAGTTTTGGCCTAGCTTGGTTGGTTTAGCCAAGGCTAATAGATCTATTAGGTGTTGGTTTTCTCAGTTTAGGGTTTATAGGATAAATCATGGTGTCTTGTGTGCTTGATATTTTATTTATGCCTATTTTATGTTATTAATCTCTCTCACTATCCTAACAACTGGTATCAGAGCCAAAGGTCTATTTGGCTGATAAAATCCCAGGAAAGGAGGGGTTCCTAGTTTAAGTGGGAGCAATGGTGGAAGAAGGAAAGTTTAGGGTTGAGAAGTTTAATGACAAAAACTACTAGCTATGGAAGATAGAGAGGGTTCAACCATGGATGTCATGGCCTATGACCCTATATATGAAGGCCATGGTTCCATACATACATACATACATGTATAGTTCATGTTTTAAGTGAGAGCAATGGTGGAAGAAGGAAAGTTTAGGGTTGAGAAGTTTAACGACAAAAACTACTACCTAAAGAAGATAGAGAGGGGTTCGACCATGGATGTCGTGGACTATGACCCTATATCTGACGACCATGGTGCCATATATATATATATATATATATATATATATATATGAGCACCGGTATAGAGGAAGTGTAGGAAACTCTAGATCTCTATGCAAAGAAGAAGAACTAGGGGCTCACGAACTAGAGACGGGCATGTTCTTTGTTGCTGGTAAAAGCACACCTTTGAGGAGAACAATAGCGAGCTAGAAAGAAGTAGTTCTTTCATATATTGGAACTATGTGTGATGCCATATCAGAATATCTATGTGTTCACCGATCTAAAGAGTCAATGAGTTAAATCCATTTTAGATAAACAGTGGTAGTTCTTAGGCTCATGATTTTGGTAGCCTGTGGTTTTGTTCCCATGGATTGCATGTAATGAAGCCTATTTAAAGTCTTGAGATATCCATTGTAAGAGGTCTTGATTGGTCAATTTTGACCTAGCTTGGTCAGTTTCGCCAAGGCTAATAGATCTATTAGGTGTTGGTTTTCTTGGTTTAGGGTTTCTAGGATAAATCATGGTGTCTTATGTACTTAATATTTTTTTTGTGCCTATTTTATATTATTAATCTCTCTCACTATCCTAACACTTTTTTGAATAAATTATCTAGTTGGTAGCTTATTGGAATATGCATAAATTCAAACAAAAGTATTGATACATCTCACAATGCACCAATTTAAGTTGAAATTTTATGAAAATTGATTCTTTTTCTCAAACTTCACAATAAAGTTGTTGGTATTTCCATCTTGTAAGAAAAAATAAACAACATAATTAAATTAAATGATAATTAATAATAAAAATTCAATTAGAAGGAATTTTTTCTTATAAAACCATGATTAACATACATTCACCTTCAAAATCATGAATACATGGACTAAAGATGATCCCCACTAAGAATTGCAAGTGTAGAAGGAATAGAAGCCATAATTGGAACTTATAATAAAAAATAGAACTAGACTGAGTTGAGACAATAGTATCATAAGGGGGTTCAATAGCACGTGGAGTTCATTACCTTGTATGGATCCTAGATCTACTCTAGTAATTTCTTGTAGAGTTAATGAATGACATGTGTAGGAGAGGATGTAATAACTAGTAGTAGTGAGACCACATCTTGCATATTTTCGCTGGTCAAATATTTCCTACAAGGTCCAAGGGTGCTCATTCACTACATAGATTCCATTTAAATAAAATATAAATAGATTCCACACAAATATATATATGACGTGCAATTGAAATTGTGAACTTTTTATGCTACTTATCTTAAGTTAATAAGTTGGCACAATTAGCTAGTTGAAAACTAATGGATCAAATATTGGAGCTCAAGGTACCATAGAGATACTCAAAACAACATTGAGATGAGATATACCATATAGATAAGAAAGTATTGGATGCATTGAATATAGATAACAATGCATACCCAAATATACATATGACGTGCAATTGAAATTGTGAACTTCTATGCTACTTATCTTAAGTTAACAAGTTGGCATAATTAGCTAGTTGAAAACTAATGGATCAAATATTGGACCTTAAAACAACCTTGAGATGAGATATACTTATGGATAAAATATTGGAGCTCAAAACAACCTCGAGATGAGATTGAGATATACCATAGAGATACTCAAAAAACCTTGAGATGAGATATACCATAGAGATAAGAAAGTATTGGATGCATTGAATATAGATAATAATGCAAAAACATGTATTTAGTCCTTGTGGGGTTAGGGTTGCTCCATAAACATTTATATATAGTTGACACATTCAGTAATCTAAATATGTTTCCATCNCATGTGTAGGAGAGGATGTAATAACTAGTAGTAGTGAGACCACATCTTGCATATTTTCGCTGGTCAAATATTTCCTACAAGGTCCAAGGGTGCTCATTCACTACATAGATTCCATTTAAATAAAATATAAATAGATTCCACACAAATATATATATGACGTGCAATTGAAATTGTGAACTTTTTATGCTACTTATCTTAAGTTAATAAGTTGGCACAATTAGCTAGTTGAAAACTAATGGATCAAATATTGGAGCTCAAGGTACCATAGAGATACTCAAAACAACATTGAGATGAGATATACCATATAGATAAGAAAGTATTGGATGCATTGAATATAGATAACAATGCATACCCAAATATACATATGACGTGCAATTGAAATTGTGAACTTCTATGCTACTTATCTTAAGTTAACAAGTTGGCATAATTAGCTAGTTGAAAACTAATGGATCAAATATTGGACCTTAAAACAACCTTGAGATGAGATATACTTATGGATAAAATATTGGAGCTCAAAACAACCTCGAGATGAGATTGAGATATACCATAGAGATACTCAAAAAACCTTGAGATGAGATATACCATAGAGATAAGAAAGTATTGGATGCATTGAATATAGATAATAATGCAAAAACATGTATTTAGTCCTTGTGGGGTTAGGGTTGCTCCATAAACATTTATATATAGTTGACACATTCAGTAATCTAAATATGTTTCCATCTCAACATAGAACCATCCAAATGGATATTTAATGTGCACCTAAAGTGAAGTTTTAGGATACATATCTCATCTCCACGAGTTTATATAAATGACTAGCAGGTAGATTAAATATTGGAGCTCAAAACATCTTAATATCCATAATTGATGTCAAATTATTTCATTACTTTTACTAGGTTTGCTAAATATTTAGAAGTTTTACTAGAAAATTTTAATGTGTCATATAAATGTAAAATTGCAATGTCATAGAGACTTGGGTGGTGAAAAAAAAACTTAATGAATAATCCATAGTGGAATTATAATATAGTTTAATTACTTCTTCAAGTTGAATAGTTTAAGCTTTAAGAGAGCATTCATCTTATAACAGTAAAAGTAACACAATATAATTACGCACAAGCATATTGAGCACACAACTTTACTGTGCGTGTAATTCATTCTAAACATGTGATCTCTACTTCATGTGCAACCATTTTGGCATCACACACCAATTCTTTTTTTTCCTTGTGCGCGTAGACTTCTTTCTTGCCCGCACAAGCAAATCCAGCCTCTTGTAAGCAAGGAGTATTTTCCTACGCACACGACCATCTCACCTCGCCTCAAAGACTCATGACCATTATCATAAGGTTGAATTAACATGAATAACTAACAACCACTGTCATACTCGTGCACAACTACAAATATTGAATATGAGCACCAAACTTACATGTGCAAGCAACATTATACATAATAACAATAATTACATGCAACAACATACAAGAATTAAACCCATATCAAACATAGATAATTAAGCACACAGTAAGTGAGACAAGCACATAAAGACACTTTTCTTTTATGAAAAGTCGCCAACTGCACTCAGAGATTAGACGTTCCTCCCAGCCATAGACTCTGTTGGTCATATACTTTCAGCAACAGGTCACCCCTGAGTTGGGGTATAAACTCCACCAGGGCAAAAGGGTTCCTAATTCCAAGCTAAGGTTTGATAATCAACAAAATTGTTCAGTCCAAGGTGCCACTAGTGCAATTAGCCTACCGTCTTGCATTCCCCACATGCATGTTCCACCCAAGGAAGTGTGCCCCTTCTTTGTTCAACAGTGCCTCAGCTGCCCCACTTCCCTTCCAGCGTTTCAGCAACAAGTCAGACATGAAGTCTCAGAGCTCTGCAACTAATGCCCAATGCACCAGAGAACAATTCCCAGCAAAACTCTCACCTGGAGAGAATGCTCATGGGCTTGAAAACCCGTGTCTTCGACAACAAATCTCTCACCTCAAGAGAATTCCCACGGGCCTAACAACATGCCTCTTCGATAATAAAAACCATGGTTAAAATATAGAAAACCCCTTTACAAGATTCTCTCTACAAATAAGGTAATGGTCATCTTTCCTCAGTTGATCTGACCCCTTATGCACACGAGAAATGAATGAATCTCCCAAAAAGAACGATTTCTCCTTTAAAATACACTAAGGCCAACAATATATATTGTATGCCTAAAAATGGACACTTCTCACCTTCAAAACTAGCTTTAGCCACTTGGTGACTCGTTCCCATCCCTCGGGAACTTAGGATAAATAAGTATCCATAATTATACTTTTTGGAAATATTAATAAAATATTCCCTAGGACGTGAGCCGAGTGGTTATAAGCTAAGAGACTTATATGTTTATTAGGCCAGAGAGCCTAGGATGCTAAGGCCAGGAACCTATTTTTGTATATGTAATTATGCAGAACATTAATAAAGATTAAACATCATTGCGTGCAAACTGACCACGAAGAGAGAGTGATGGGGGACTAAGCTTCCACAAGGTGGGTAAGGGAAAGGGGTTTGAAAGGTTGGAAAGAGGGGCTAAGCTTAGGGGCTTAAGTCCTTTAGATCAATAATTTATTATTATTCCAAAGCTGTGTAAAAGACATGTTTTTATCCTAAGTCGTGGGAGAGGCAATGTGTGCAAAAGGAAACACATGCAGCTCCAGGAAGACAAGTGTCGACCTGGGCGCATGCATTTAAAGCTGCAGAAGTCAGTCGTGTTGGGGGTTCGCTCTCTCATTCTATCATCCTTCACCTGAGTTCGTTGGGATCTGGAGCGTCTCAACCGTTTTGCCTATGTGTCTGCCTCTGCATACCAGTGCACAGTGAAGGAAACCCTCATGGGAAGATTGTTCACTATCCATTCTCCCATCCTCCATCTGAACCCAGTGAGAACCCGTGGACTGAGACGCGTCTTCTGTGAAGCCCGAGCATCCTTTATTTGTCTGTGTCGTGTGTGTCATAACTGTTGGTTGTTGTGGCCATGCAGTTCCTTGGCTGAGTGTGGCTTGTTTCCACCATCTGTTCCTTGTTGAGCCTTGTTGTTATCCTCCTTGTCCAGGAATGGGTTGAAGAAGTAGGTTGTCAGGCCTATGGGAAACTCTCTCTAGGTGAGAGAGTTTGCTGGGAAGTGGTTTTCTCCCAGAGAGAGTCCAACACCAGCTACAGAGCTCTGAGAATTCCTGATCCGGCCTGTTGTCGAGACTCTGAGAGGGAGGTGAAGCAGTCAATGGACTGGGTAATAGTGAAGGTGTATACTCCCGGGTGGAACAATCATGTGGGGAATGAGAGTCTGTGAGTAGTGGGCATAAGAGGGCTCCTGGAGAGAATCCTTCCAGTTGCACTATGTAGTTTCATGTAACCTCAGCCTAGTCTAGGATTCCCTTGCCCTGGGTGGAGCTTAGTCCCATCTCGAGGGTGACCCACTGCTGAGCGTGACGAGCAACGTGGTCTATGGCTGGGAGGTTCATGGAAGGTCTGCACGTAGTTGGTGGTGTTACTCCAGTTGAAAAGATAAGTATTATTAATGTGCTTAATTTTTATGTTATGCATGTCTGTGATGCTTGAATGTTATTATGTATTCCATTGCGTATATGAATTATTGTCTATTACATTTGAATCTGTATGATAGAAGTAATGTTGTGTTATGTGTTTTATTTCGATTAAAATGCATGTTAGATATATCTATGTATGTATGTATTTCCGCGTGGTAGCATTGTCCGACCTGTTGGTGGCTGGGGATGTTACAAACTTGTATCAGAGCTAAGTGAAGTGTGTGAGTAGTGGCATTGCCCGACCTATTGGTGGTTGGGGATGTTACAAATTGGTATCAGAGCCAA
Source organism: Picea engelmannii (assembly GCA_009831015.1). Classification (NCBI taxonomy): domain Eukaryota; kingdom Viridiplantae; phylum Streptophyta; class Pinopsida; order Pinales; family Pinaceae; genus Picea; species Picea engelmannii. Next base: position 9,104 of record ML795293.1, read on the forward strand.
GGTTTTCAACACTGAGCCTGGATGGGCCATGTTAATGGAAAATGAAGCAAAATTTTCGAAAGAAGTGTTGTTGAAGTAGACAAAATTCAAGTTCAGAGCCAAGGTTTTAATGCCGAACCTGGATGGGTTGGATAAGTGGTCATCGAACTCGAAGTTTCAGGTGGAAATTGTGTTTGGAGAAACCTATTTCAAACCTTAGAATGTTCCTTGAGTGTCAAGAGGTTACTTTGGACGTGTTACGAAGCTCAGGAGGTGTAGCGGCATTATAAAACTGCGACAGGCATGGTATTTGGCCACAAAGAAAGAAATCGCAACACTTGTGGTGTTGGGGTCGCTAGATCTATGCACAAGTGGTTGTGAGCCATTAGATCTCACGAAAGATCGTAATTTCAGAGTTCAGCGATTGGGAGAAGAGAGATGTGCTGATGCACAAACTTCTGAAGCCCCAAAGTGGATCTACACCGTAGATCTGGGGAGGAGAGCAAAGAAGAGCTCAGAAAGAAAATGAAATCTGAACGTTTTCTTAAATCAGATTGGTTTATGAATGTTGTGGGATTTGTTAAGGAATGATGGCCTGACAAATTCTGGTTGATTGCACGTTGTGTTTGCAGAGTTTAGTGAGTGAAATCGAATTTTCATAGAGCGTTTAGGAGACACTCACAGAGATAATAGAATAACAGTTTTTCCTGCATATAGTGTGTTTATGTATTTGTGTTCATTACTATGTTTTTATATGTTGTTCATGGTTTGAATGCGTAAACTGGTGAAGTATTGAATAATTTTCAACTGTTTCTCTTCTTTGAGTTTTTTAGTGCAGGGAGTGCACATTGTCCGCAAGGAGTGCGTTGATAGAGGTAAGTTAACCTCAGAGAATCTCAGGAGAGATATCGTTGAACCTTCATCAACAGAAGTGCAAGGAGTGCATAGGAAGAACTCTATGTTATCACAAGAATTTGCAGCATATCTCATTGGAATCAGACAGTGATTCAGATCTGACCTCAGGAGCATCTTGTTGTAAATCATGTGGCATTTTGCCCATGATTTCCAAAGGGAAACGAAAATGTTTGGGTTTGCATAGTCAAACCACCCTCAAATCGAATTAAGTCGAGCCACCTGTTGCGCATGTATTGGCCACATAAGAATATTTTCATGGCCTCGAGGCATCAAGATTGACCTGAACAAAGTCGTTGGTGCCGCTTGGAGTATTCATGGATGTCAGGCCCCGATTTGATCCCGATGAAGGCAGTTATTGAAACTAAGGGAGGTGGTTGAAACCTCGTCTCAACACATAAATGTAAAGCCAGAAAGACTGGCAGATTTAGAGCTCACGTCTGACAACAGAAGATTGTCTGCACAGTTTGACAGACCAGACGTCGACTAAAAACTTTGAATGCAACAATCCGATCACACTCCTGATGGTTGCAGCAGTTCTACGTATATATAGGTAGTTTTGATATTTTGTAATGGTAGATGGTTGAGCAGTGCTCCCGTATTGTAAACTTTTGATGAAGAACATTGGTTCTTTGGTTATGTATTTGTTTTTGAGACATCTTGGTTAATCTAAGTCAGATTTCTTACTCCATCTTATTTGCCTCTGATACTGAGAGAATTCATGAATGACTGATTCACATGGATTGTTGTAACTGTATTATGATGAATGTTTGATTATAGTGTTTTTATAATTTCTTTCAGTTTCCTTGAAAAATTGAATTCAAGAGAATCTTGTGTTTGAGTTTTTTCCTCCTTAGGCTACTGGAAGACCTAATGTCCATAGCAGACCTCTACACTTTCTCACCAAAGTCTTCCTCCTATTCACCTTTACTCCAACTTACTGACTGAAGTTGATACAAGACCTCAATTGCTTATGCATTCCAGCCCCAATTTTCTGAGTTGGAATGTTATTATCTCGATTCTTATCCATTTGACCCCCTTAAAACTCATTTACATTTACTGTATAAACTGATGGATACTGGGCTTATCCTCATTACATTCTGAGAGTGATTCCTAGTGCTAACATAAATGGCATTATTGTTGGGGACGGATTTGAGCGGATTGAAGAGCTCCCTAGGAAGAACGACATAGATCCAACTCTTGATGGTAGACAAGAGAGGGATACAAAAATTGAGTGTAATCATCTACCTGTCGAATCCACATCAGAGACTCCACTGGGGAGGATCCTATTGACAGAAAGATGAAGGGAATGACTAGGTATCATCTTATGAGATTTCTTCATGAACTTTTATTGTTCTTTATCAACTCATTTTTGTTTTTCCCTTCACATATAAAGAGGATAATATTTTTCTTTGTTTAATCGGTTGATCACCAACCTTCCTTTATATATCCATCCTTGGAAGAAGCAGACCTTCTTCTGCCTGTGTTGTAGATGTTGATATTATATCCTCAGCTCAGCCTACTCATAAAGATGAGCTTCATATTGAAACCCCTCCTGAACTCAATCACCCTTATAGCCCTGGGGAGGTTGAAACTAATCCACAACCTCCTCAAATCTCATCACATCCTGCTGTTACTATTGAACCTTGCCATCAGTGTGTTAAGCCTCATATTCAGCCCACTAGCTTTCAAACTAGAATCAGAGACAAGTTGTTTAAACCTTTAAAGCTTCCATATCATCTTCATCCTTATCCTCCTGATTTCTTTAAGTACTTTCCCCATTTTTCTGGAGAGGATCATGTTATAGATATGAGGCATGTGCAGGCTTTCGAGAACTTTATTGATCAGTTTGAGATAATTTATGAGGATGTTACCATGAGGTTGTTTTCCAAATCCTTGTTAGGAGATGTTGGTGTATGGTTTAAGGGAACTTGGGAGCTGACTCCATTGGTTCCTGGGTTCAATTATGCAATACATTTTTAAGGTATTGGGGTGAGAACAAGTCATTTGATCAATACCTACATGAGTTCACTACTTTGAGAAGGGGAAAAAGGGAAGTTTTGTTTGCTTTTAATCGAAGGTTTCATAGCTTGTATTGCAGACTGCCCCTAGAAATTAAACCTTCTAAGACTGTTTCCATGGTGTATTACATAGTGTCTCAACACTCTGACCTTGTTTTTTATCTTAGGGAAATAAAATCTACATCTTTATCACAGTTTTTCATGGATGTTGAGGAAGTGGAGGAGAACCTCCGAGCTTGTGGCAGGATTCAAGGTCAATATCATATCAACTCTGAACATGAGGGGAGTTTTACTTGTTGTCCCTATGAAGGAAATACTGTGGATGATTTTGTCTTCGAAGAAGGTATCAATGAGCAGCCCTGTCTTGATGAAAATCATGTGTATGAACAACTGGAAGCAGCAGTTACTACTGCTCCTGAAATGGATATTTTTAACAGTTATATTCTTGATGAAATTATTGTCTTAAAGGTTGATCATAGATGTGTCGACAAATCGTGTAGATCTGGAATCGCGTGTGGAAGGAGGAAAGAAGGTAGAAAAAGGGGAGATAGATAGAAGTCGTTGATTGCGGATCATCGCCAAGGGATTGGAGATTGATGGACGAGCTGGATTGCGGGGCAAGAACTTGCTCGGATGTTAAAAATATGAGAGCGGGCCGCAATTTATACCATGGTTTTAACAAAGCGATATGTGGCAGCTAGAGGTGAATTGCGGGGTGAAAAGCGGGTTGGCCTAAAACCACTCTTTTCCACGCCCGCAATCACAGTTTTCCATGAGGTCATAGCCCAGGGTCATATGAAGGAAAGGGCTAATGAAAAAGGGGCTAACGCCTGAAACTTGGAGTTTAGGAAGCGCGCAGGAATAGCCCGCGGGTCTGATAGGACCTACGCCTAAAGGAGAAAAGGGGGCCTGTGTATAATTGTTTTGGGTTCAATCACAAGCCCGGAGAGTCAATTCGACTCAGGAGATTGAAAGATCCTTTGACCTGGAGGTCAGCAGACCCCGCTGAGGTAGGGGCACTGCGTCGAAAGTGCTCAGGGAAGAAATAGTCATGTACAGTGACTACAATGAGAGCACAAGAATATTGAGGAATCTGGGAAGGATTGTAGACTTCTGGTATCAACAAGGAAAAGTTTTATAGGGAGAAAGACGTTGCTGCAATTTCTGTGGCAGCAAGTCTGCTACGGCTTGTTGGATCAGCCAAAGGAAAGAATGCTTGCATGTTTGCAAGTGTTGTTGGTGATGTTGTTGCATAACAGCTGAAGTGTTGGTTATAAGTTTGATAAAATAAGCATGAAAGCTTCTACTTCCATCAGACATTCAGGTAGTATAAAATTTATTAATGGCAGTCATGCAAGTATGAGTTTTTATTACTCTTTTTGCATAATTGTTGAACGGAAATTTAGGTAAGAATTTTATAAAATCACATGATTATATTATTGCGTGCATACTACTGGATGTGGTAAAGGCTGGAGGCCTGTATTAATTCAAAGCTTTTTAGCTTCTGAATGCACACACTGATATAGTAGAATGTCATGTTAATTTGGTTATGGAGTAATAACCAAAGAATTAAAAGATAAGAACTTGTTATAGGAATGAATGTCAGTAAGCTAGTCATGTATGAGACTAGGACATGGTTGGATATGGAAAGGTTATGATACACGCATGTACTAAAAGCTTCCTACCTTTAAATAAAACTTGGACTGCAACCTTTTTGCTAACACTAATTAACACCACATAATTATATTCTTTGTGTATTGTTTGGGTCAAAAAGAAAGGCATCCAATTAATTGGGAAGACAATAGGAAGTGTGTGGAGAATGTGTCAACACATTGGCCAAAATTCCAACTTATGGATGGTGAGATACATGACTGAGATAAAGAGCATTATGTAATTCAATGCAAGGTGCACTGAATAAGAATGCATTGAGAATTGCACTCATGCATAGTAAGTGATAGAATTGTATACTAAATGCAATGGTTGAATATGTTTTGTAAGTACATGCATATATATTATTGCATGGAAAGAATTGTTATTAACAACTGAAATGTTGTTAACTCATGAAGTTGAGGACGTTTTAGGGAGGTGTTAGACATTGCAACAGGAAAGTTGCAAGTCAAGTAGTCACATGAGCATTGACTACAGGAAATTTTCTTGTTCAGAAAAAGAAATAATGAACTTATTGTTTTTAATTATGAACATGGATATGCATAGAATGACGAGTCATTCTATTTTATTAATTTGTTTAGTAATTATGATTGAATTGCTAGATGCAAACAAATCTAAATTCACTGGATATGGTTCTGTACATATTGCAATTGAATTATGATGTACAGGAAATACTGACAATTGTTGGCAATATGCAAGATGAAGCCTTGCAGGAAAATGGTATGCAGTTTGGCGCTTGTGGAAACCCACAAGGAAGGTTGCAATTTTAATATGGCAACAACCAAGAAGAATTATGAAATATAATTTCATGTTTTGGGGAAAAAGTTGAATTCCCTTCTGAACTAGTTGGAGTTCCTAAAATGAATTATTTTATGTTTTCTCATGATAAATGCATGTGGGTGATGTAGATGAGATGATGTTGATTAAAGTTAGAATGTTGACTACAAAGAGTAGCTCGAGGAAGATGCTGATTGGAAATCTCTGAGAGCAGTTGGAACTTCGATAGCCATGGTGCTCTGATACTTCCTGAGCCGGCCTGTTGCTGAAGCCCAAGGAAATGGAGGTGTAGCAGTCGATGGACTGTGTGACAGTGAAGGTGTACACTCCTGGGGTGGGACATGCATGTGGGGAAGGAGAGACCATTGGTTGGAGTGCTGCTGAGGTTTGGTACCTTGATCTAGACCATGTTGATGTGGAAGGTCTTCTCAATCAAAAGATAAGTATCAATTCTCTATTTATTGTATGATGTGTATCTTGTATACAGGTTATAATTTTATTAGAATTGCACGTATACACATATATATACGTTGCATATATGCTTGCATTGCCTTCATCCATGACTGTACATAATGTGTTTCATATTTCATTACTTAAGAAATATATATCTGATGCTAATCTTGTAATCAATTGGAATGTGATTTAGGTGGAGCAAGAAAACGTTTTGCAAGTGCATCATGTGCACATATTGGATCAGAAGATCAAACAACTCCGGAATCGAGCCATAGGTCTTGTAAAGGGCCAGTGGAACTGGTACAGTCCTGAGGACGCAACATGGGAGCATGAAGATGTTATGCGGGCAAAGTACCCGCATCTTTTTGAATATTTTGGAAATCTTGTTGATGTTGGGTAAAGAGTTGCATTGAGGACAATGCAAAAATAAGGGGAGGGGATTGTAATACCCCAAGGCCGAGCCCTTGCTAAATTGTAATTTTGTTTATAGGCTAGTGAGCCGAGTGGTTATAAACTGAGAGACTTATGTGTTTATTAGGCCAGAGAGCCTAGGATGCTAAGGCCAGGAGCCTGTTTTTGTATATGTAATTATGCAGAACATTAATAAAGATTAAACATCGTTGCATTCAGACCAACCACGAAGAAAGAGTGATAGGGGACTAAGCTTCCACAAGGTGGGTAAGGGAAAGGGGGTTGAAAGGTTGGAAAGAGGGACTAAGCTTAGGGGCTTAAGTCCTTGAGAAAAATTATTTATTATTATTCTAAAGCTGTGCAAAAGACATGTTTTTATCCTAAGTCCTGGGAGAGGCAACGTGTGAAAAAGGAAACACATGCAGCTCCAGGAAGACAAGTGTCGACCTGGGCACATGCAGTTAAAGTTGTAGAAGTCAACCATGTTGGGGGTTCGCTCTCTCAATCTGTCATCCTTTGCTTGATTTCGCTGGAATCTGGGGCGTCTAAACTGTTTTGCCTCTACGTCTACCTCTGCATACCCACACACAGTGAAGGAAACGCTCACAGGAAGATTGTTCATTTTCCATTCTCCCATCCTCCGTCTGAACCCAGTGAGAACCCGTGGACTGAGCCGCATCTTCTGTGAAGCCCAAGCATCCCGTATTTGTCTGTGTCGTGTGTGTCATAACTGTTGGTTGTTGTGTCCATGCAGTTCCTTCGCTGAGTGTGTCTTGTTTCCGCCGTCTATTCCTTGTTGAGCCTTGTTGTTGTCCTCCTTGTGCGGAAATGGGTTGAAGAAGCAGGTTGTCAGGCCTGTGTGCAACACTCTCTCCAGGTGAGGGAGGTGGTTGTGGTTGAAGAGGCAGGTTGTCAGGCATGTGGGAAACTCTCTCCAGGTGAGAGAGTTTGTTGGGAAGTGGTTTTCTCCCAGAGAGAGTCCAACACCAACTACGGAGCTATGAGAATTCCTGATCTGGCATGTTGCCGAGACCCTGAGAGGGAGGCTAAGCAACCGATGGACTGGGTGATAGTGAAGGTGTATACTCGCGGGTGGAACAGGCATGTGGACAATGAGAGTCTGTGAGTAGTGGGCGTAAGAAGGCTCCTGGAGAGAATCCTTCCAGTTGCATTGTGCAGTTTCCTGTAACATCAGCCTAGTCTAGGATTCCCTTGCCCTGGATGGAGCTTAGTCCCAGCTCGAGGGTGACCCACTGCTGAGCGTGATGAGCAGTGTGGTCTATGGATGGGAGGTTCGTGGAAGGTCTCCACATAGTTGGTGGTGTTACTCTAGTAAAAAAGATAAGTATTATTAATGTGCTTAATTTTTTTGTTATGCATGTCTATGATGCTTGAATGTTATTATGTATTTTGTTGTGTATATGAATTATTGTCTATTACATTTGAATCTATATGATAGCAGTAACGTTGTGTTATGTGTTTTATTTCGATTAAAATGCATGTTAGATATATCTATTTATGTATGTATTTCCGCGTGGTAGCATTTCCCGGCCTGTTGGTGGCTGGGGATGTTACACACACACACATATAAAACTTGGCTCGATACGCACTTCTAGGTAATCCCTACGCACTTACTCAAGTGCGCGCAACAATGTGAAATGTGTGCACCCTTTTGTTGATGTGCAACCACGTGCACTTACCCAGGTGCGCACATCACTATGAAATGTGTGCACCCTTTCCTTGATAACAATCCTCGCACACTCCTTAGGTGTGCGCACAACCAAAACTTGGTGCCAATGACTCACCAGCCTATATGTGCATTTACATTTACAATTGGTACCAACGACTCACTAGCCTATATGTATAATTACAAAGGGTTTTGGATTAGATACATTAGATGGGGATCTTGAAAAATCCTTTGGAATGTACCTTCTCCTTTCCCTTGTTTATTGTTGCTACTGTATTCTGGGTACAATCCTGAAACAAGAGATAATGATTGATTCTGGTAATTCCCTAACAACATTCATGTATACAAAGATCCATGCATAGGACGTGTATCTTGCTACATTGGATATCTCTTAGATTATGATGAGATACCCTAGAGTATTTCCAATTCCTTCAAGGGTTTCCAAATGCCAAAACTCTTGAGGAAGTGAATACATCATGATCCGTACCGAAGCCATTGTAAAATCCTCTTTCTTTTGGTGAAGAACGCTCCGTCCAATACCTCGAATGGAGACCTGTTGAGTTAAAAAAATATGGTCCACCATCAAAAATGTTGTCTCTATATTTTGTGCATGAGAAAATCACTGTAAAGAAAACCATTGATCCTAGCTTTAGGTTCAGTTCCCCTTTAACCTTCCACCTCAATTTTATCCATACTATTAGAGCTTTTTCCCATAAATTTCCCATTCATGGCATGGTCTTTCATGCACTGAATATAGTCCTTGATCCATGCTAAAGTGACCTCATAATGGGGGTTTTATGTCATTCTAGCTAGATAACCATTTTTCATCTTCTTTTATGGTTTGTCGCCAGTGCCTACTACAATGTTAGGATGAACAGTTTGGGGCAAAATCTTACCAATCCCTCCCATCATAACATCCTATGGCGACTAATTAAAACCCCTTGCTATTGCCTCTTTGAAAGATTTGTTACACCCCTATTCTTTGGTGGCTTCTACTGTTGTGTCCATACCATTTGTTGCCATCCCTATCTGTTTGTCCTTGTCTCGAATCTTGAACCTCCACCTCAAACTAAAACCCTAACCCTCTATCGTACTCATGGTGCCATCGTTTCTCCATTAACATTACACATTTTAATTTACCTTTTCAAAAGAACGAATCAAAATTTTTAAAAGAACTATTCACATATATTTAAAATTTTATTTTAAAAATTAAATAATCATTTCTTTTTTAAAATTAATTTAAAAAACATATTTTAAGAAATACGTTTTAAACTTTAAAAAAACGAATCTTGAACCTGCAGCCCAAACTAAAACCCTAACCCTCTATCGTACTCATGGTGCCATCGTTTCTCCATTAACATTACACATTTTAATTTACCTTTTCAAAAGAACGAATCAAAATTTTTAAAAGAATTATTTACATATATTTAAAATTTTATTTTAAAAATTAAATAATCATTTTTTTTTAAAGAATTAATTTAAAAAACATTAAAGTTAAAAACAAAATTTTAAGAAATACGTTTTAAACTAAACTAAAATATAAAATAAATATAAAATCAAAATTCAAAATATTAAAAATTATAAAACATTAAAAAACAAAATAAATGAAAACAAAAAATGTTGTCCTATGAATATCATTAATAATGATATGAATAAAAAATAGTAAAACATTCAAAAATGCAAAATAAATAAAATAAAAAAATGTTGTATTATGAATATCATTACTAATGATGTCAAAATAAAGATAAAAATTCAAAAAAAAAAAATTTAAAAATAACCCAAAAAATGTTGTCCTATGAATATCATCACTAATATCATTATATTCTATCAGTTTTATTATTAATATTAATAATTGCTTTCACAATCGCAGTCAATTGGACATCCATCTATCTCTATCTATCCGGGTTCGATCCAATAATCAATATCATTAGTAATGATTAATTTTCTATGTTTATATTTCATAAGTTTTATTATTAATAACCAATTTTTCATAAATTTGAATAATTAATTTAACATAAATATACCATCTCTTCTCCCATCCTAAATATTGATAAAATATATTTTTTATAATTATTAATTAATCATATATTTTCTTAAAATATTAAATGTATATTAAATGCATGACTAAATTTTTAATATACTATAATTACAATTTTAATGTAGAAAATATATATTTTTTATTATCAACATTTATTATGATTAGTTTTATTTTAATTAATAATTTCAATGTAAAAAACATATCATCTCTTTATTATCATATTTTTTGTATTTTTTAATCTTAATTGATAATGATGTTTCTCATAAAACTACATATAATTAAATAATTAATTAATTTATATATTCCAAAATTTCAATATACAAATAAGTACAATAAAAATAATTAATTAATAATTTTTTGTATCTTGTTAATAAAAACAATTAATTAATCATTTTTTAATATCTTGTTAATAAATACAATAAGTATTTTTTTTTTAATTTTAATTAATAATTTTGATGTAAAAAACCTATTATCTCTTTATTATCATCATTTTTTAGTATTTTTTAGTGATGTTTTTCATAAAACTATACATAATTAATTAATTAATTGAATTATATATTTCTAAAATTAAATAAGATAAAAATAAAATATCAAAACCATGTGAATTAAAGATTAATTAAATGATAAAACTGAATAATTTACATGTATTTATTATAATAATATCAATATGAAAAATATTAAAATGTGATATCAAAATCTCAAAAGTACAAAATAATATAGAAAATCCTACGATGTGATATTAATTTCTAACATGCACATAATAAACATCAACTTTTCTTTCTTGTTAAAATTTCATCTTGAATAGTGACCCTATTTATGATATTTTTGCTCTTCATTACAGTGAAATATAACATCTGAGATTAAATTATAATAATACCAATATAAGAAATATTAAAATGTGATATCAAAATCTCAAAGTATAAAATAATAGAAAATCCTACGATGTGATATTAATTTCTAATTTTTTTTTTTTTTGGAAAGGTGTATGAAACCCCCTTATTTGTGGGACAAGGGACCCCCCTCCGCTCAGGGATTTGACTGGTAAAGTCTACGAAGGTATACATACCCTACCCCCCTTTGGATTTGAACCTGTGACCTCTTAAGAAGAAACACATGTTCTTAACCATTAAGCCCACTATATGCACATAATAAACATCAACCTTTCATTCTTGTTAAAATTTCATCTTGAATAGTGACCCCTATTTATGATATTTTTGCTCTTCATTAAAGTGAAATATAACATCCAAGAATAAATTATCGATGAAAATCAGTGAAACATGTCGTGTCAAAATTTATATTCCACAAATCCCTTATCATCATCTATGAATTCTCGTGGTCCATTGAAATTGAGGATTGATGGAAAACGGAAACAGTGGGCTGAGTGACGATCCTGAGACTATTAGTGGGTCCTTGTATGGTATTTATTCATTCTCACATTAAAAAAATATTTGAAAGATTTTTAGAAGTTCGATGAGTTGCATAGTCGGATGAAGTTGAGTCGTCGCATTCAACACCTCAACTCACAATTCCCAAAAAATATTTGATCCCTCGATTTTTTAACAGATGATTGACTGTCTATTCATCACCAGGTTTGCTGCCTGCCAGGGAGCGCTGGCCATGGCCCATGATGATTATAATTTACGTGTAACTTCAATAATTTTCATTGTCCTAATTGCCTGTATATCCAGCACATCACATCACACAACCTTATTCACTGTACAGGGATGGAATTTGATGGTCAAATTGACCGCGACGGGGTGATTTGCCCGTCAAATACGTTAAATTTTTTTTTACAAGCCGTCAATATTTTTAGTAAAATCCGTCAAAACGTGTATCTGAATTGAGTAAACCGTTGACGGGCTGTTGGGATTTGAAATTCCAACCCTGACTGTAAATATTTTCGTGCCGACGTAGCTCAGCTCAACTGACAACCCAGCGTCAAAAAAACACTGGTGGGCATGCTTAATACGTGGAGTGCACTTGAGCCTCCAGTCTGTAGATCAGCAGGACAGGTTCCCAACCGAGCACAGCACAGTTTAATAGAATAGACATTAGAGGTAGACAAGTGGCCGTATTCAGTAGACATTAGAGGTAGACTTTGAACAGCACAGTTTAATAGAATAGTGAAATTATAGGCCATTTGTTTGGAACATGAGACCTGCCCTGTCAAAGGTTATGCTGGGCTACTATGGGCGGGTCCCGGTCGACTAATGCCCGACCGCTTTAAAGATATTCGCTCCAATGAACAGACTCACTTTGCAATTTTCTCATGCCGATTTTCTCGTGCCAAGAGGCATCTACTCAGGGCATCTACTCAGGACATGTCGAACGTGACATATGTACTGTTATTTTCAAATTGTTTGAAGGAAGATAGAAACTGGAGTGTGGATAAAAAGAAAGAAAAGAAAGAAAATGATTTTAATGTTTACTCTCAAATTGTTTGAAGGAAGATGAAACTAGAGTGTGGGATAAAAAGAAAGAAAATGATTTTAACGTTTACGAAACTAACAATAGTCTATGGAATAGACAGCTTCACACACTGATTTTTGCAGTTCAGTCATTTTCCTATTCAACTTGATGATGAGCTCCCCCAATTTCTCCACTGTCCCCTAGTTAAATAAATTATTCCAAAAGCTAGCTGTCAAGATACTTATATAGTTGTTCCTAATGTCTTTGAAGGCTTCACACTCTAAAATGAAATGTTTTTCTGTTTCCACTTTTTCCGAGGTGCAGAACACACACACCCTTTCTTCCCAAGCTTCTTTTGGTCTTTTCCAACGCCCACTTCTTTTGGTCTTTTCCAACGCCCAGTTTCAGGACAGAGTTGATGGGAATTGGTTCTTAATTGGGCAATAAGCATTTTGGCTCTCCAAGCTATATTGGCCCCTATGTACCATTTTTTATGATGATTGTATGTGGGGTTAAACTCTTCAATATAATACTCTTTCTTTCTCTCCAGCACTTTATCCCAAGTTCGTTTGTGGAACTTATCAATAAAAAATGTCTTTATCTCTTTATTGTTAGTAGGACACCTGTTCAAGTGGATATCCCATTTACTAAGCCATTTAATATTTTGTCGGATTCACTGCCTTTTTTCTTTTGCACAATATGTCATTGAAGACGATCTTAGGCCACAGACTTTCTTCCATTTGCTCATTTTTTTTAGATATCTTATGAGACGCGCCATAGCAATTGTTTCAATAGGAGCAACCCCCATTTCACTGAGCATGATATCATAAGGCACTGAACTTTTAATTTTAAACTTGTTTGTGATCAAACATTTTTTAATCTTCTCAATTTGCTTCCACTGTAAGTCAAATGTGCCGCTGGCCCACACTTCACAACCATATAGAACCATCCGGATCACTAAAAGCCCAAAGAGAGTTTGCATAGTCTTCCAATCCCATAGCTCTATATCTCTGCGTCTATTTTGAAAAACATAGAACGCTTTCCAACCTCCCAAAATTATTTTCTTTACTGCAACCTTCTCAACTTAGATTTTTGTTGAAGTCAATTCCAAGGTATTTGTAATCTGTCACTTCTTCAAGAGTATTGCAGATATAAAATACTTCTTCAAAGTATTTTTTACTAGTATTAACTTACATCCTCATTGTAAAAAGCCTTTCAATTTCAAATATAAAATAAAAACACAGTCAAGAGATAAATTTACGCTGTAGCATAAAAATTTATACGAACATAATTTACTGTAACTCATACACTTTTATGCAGTAATAAACAAAAATGATCATGATATCAGCGTTATGCAACCTTTGGAAAGGACTTTTAAGAAACTCTTTTACTCAGGTTAGATTTATTCCAAAAAATGAAGTGACAGATTTTTTACTTAAAACTTTTCACGTTTGCAAAGTTCTTCACAAAAACCTATCATTCAAGTAACATCAATTCGAAGACCAATAAAACCCTTGGGACAAGACAAATTAATGCCACTTGCCCACATTTATTCGACGAAAGGAATTTGTATTTTTAATGTTTTGGATCATTTCGAAGTTGGAACACAGAATGCCCCTTAGATTGCAGTTCTAATGAGGAAAATTACATTTTCAACGTGATGGAATTGCAGCTAAATCCAGAAGTATACGGGACAAAAGTCGCTGAAAATTGTTTACAAAGTCTATGACCATTGAGATGGGGCATCTATTTACAAGGTCTATGACCATAATTGTTTTTTTGTGACTTTGGAGTTTTACTTTACATAGAGCTGAAATTTATGCTTCTCTATCTCTGGCCTATTTCCTTTAAATGTATCTCATATATCATGGTCACAAGAACTCCTTTCTGGAAAAATGTTTTTATTCATGTCCATCTTTACTACGAAGGAACTTTCCATGCCACCAAAAATTTATGTTAGAGTCAACATGCTCTCAAGTCTTTATCTACCTCTTCCACTATCATTGTTCTTGATGAAATCAAGACGAAAGAATTTTCAAGAAGATTCTTTTTAGCAATAGCCTCTCATAAAAAAACAAAAATAAAAACATATTGGAACTAACCTATCATTATCTATATCTAACTCTTGGTTTATTTTCTCTATGCAATGATGCCTACAATGTTGGTTATGGAGACTTCTTGGTGAAATGTTCATTCTCTTATCAACCCATACATAACTAAAATAATCATTGCCACCAAATGGTTTTGTTATATGTTTCTTGTCTTTCGTCCTTTCTACCCCTTTTCCAACACTATGCCATTTACAAAAAGTGTATGAAGTATTTTATGAATGAAGATGCATACAATATGATCCTCTATAATAACTGTGCTTTGAAAAATCATCACATGAAGTAGCATTCTAATCATTGTATCCATAATAGTCTTGGTTCCTTTGCTCCACGAGATTGTAGTTTTCATTCTCAATAACAACTTTGTCTGCTGAAATTCTCCTGGGTTTTTCCAAATCTCTAGAAAGAAATATTTCCTTGACAGCCACAACCACATGTTTATCACATATTTTATGTCTTCTATCATTTACCTACCTCGTCCACCTCTGTCTCAGCTACTTACAATCTCATTAGATGGATCCCAATGAAGAAATCTACAATATACTCTTCTCTAGAACCTTGTGCACAATCATTACACAGTACCGATGTCTTGCTTCCTCTGTTAATTATTTCACCCTTTTCATGACCCCTCATCCTAAAGTCGTGGATAATTGTCCTACTTCTACTCTTATATCACTTTGGAGACTGATTAAAACCTCCAAATATTAATATTTAACAATTAAAGGTTCAAAATTATCAACAACTGAATTTACGAATGAAATAAATTTGAATGCACTAATAACACAAATTATTATATTGAGAAAGTGATAGAATTGTGTTAATATAAATTTAGGCTACAAAGAAATCTCAGAAAAGTAAATCAATCTAAATACAAGTACAAGAGCTTCAAGTGGCATACTAAGATGACATTACAACAATTAAAGTTTGTGGGATTTTGAATTCTAAGAAATATATCGATTTTTCATTATGGGAATTCTTACCATCAATGCTCATGAGGTCTAACATAGAGGTTGATATTTCAGTTTTTTACATTATGTTAAATACACAAATTGTTATTTGGGGTCGTTTCTTAGAATTTCTATGTAATTTTGGTGTGTCTCTAGCTTCACTAATGAGCTCATTAGAAGCTAATTTCCGATTGAGAGATTTGGAGTTGTAATACCTTTAAAATTGAAGTTTCCTATTTAGTCAATTACTATTATATTTTCAGCTCTATAGAGTAGTGCATGGAGTCCTCTCACATGCAATTTTGAAAACCTTCACAATATGGCAAGTGCAAACTAGAATGAATGCAATAGAACATTAAACTAGCATATTTCCTCCTCCAAGAATATTATCAAGGAGAGTCTTGTAAAATAAAGTTAGGAAATCTATACTTCTCTCACCACATGGGTTATAGGTGAAAAACTTTAGTTTGTGATGGAGCTCTTCGTAAATACAAGCAGGGCATCAAAGTTGTAAATGTAAATATAAGTTATGTAGTCTTTGTTGGGTTACTTCAAGTTTTTATAATCATGTTGCCTTGTGAAAGTTAAGTAAAATGTGAGATATGGTTGAGCATTTTGTAATTGATAAGGTATAATTAATTTCATTGTTTGTTTATAGGTTTTTGAAAAGAGTGTTGAAAATCAACATTTTA
>ML795293.1:32750-44545 GCA_009831015.1 Picea engelmannii
AAGGTAGAAAGATTCATAATGTCTTTCATGTCTCTTGCCTTAAAAAGGCTATGGGACAACATGTTATCATTTCAGAGGAGTTTCCACCCTTGGATGAGGAGGTTCAGTTGGAGCTAGTGCCAGAGGAGATACTAAAGCAGAGAGAGAGCATATTGAGGAGTAGGATCATCATAGAGTGCTTGGTTAGATGGAGGGGTATACCAGTGGAGGATGCCACATGGGAGGGAGAGCATATCTTACAACACCCAGGATTAATGTTGCTTGAGGACAAGCAATCTCAGGAAGGGAGGACTGTGATGTCCCGTTCCCAAGAGTAGGCCAACAAGGAGTGACTTAGTAGTCTATATGTTCCCATAGACTATAGTCAGGCAAAAACAGGGAACAAGATGGAGAAATAAGGAGGAATTGATGGCTAAACGATGAATTAAGCCAAAATACTTAGGAAAAATCACTTAAGCCTAAGTCAACAAAGAATTAGAATGAAAAGGTGCTAAAGGGGGACTTAATTAATTAATTAATCACTTTAGGAGGAAAAGTGCCTAGCTTAAGTGAAGTCAATGGTGAATTAGATTGGGAAAGGTATAAAGGGAGGAATTTGACCTAATTCCTCATTATGCATTGTTATGATTTGATATTAAGAGTTCCTAGAGGAGGAGGAGAGACGACCTTACTGTTTTTTGGATTTCTGGAGGAAACCACCACCATTGATTGGTTTCGGTGTTGAGAGACACACCCTATCCCATCGGAGATACCATCCAGGTATTTCACCATACTTTTCAGGAGTATCCATTGCAGAGTGCGCAGCTCAGCCAATGAGGGCGCAAGTCAGTTTGAGGGTTTGGAGAGCTGCACGAGATCCGTATCCAAATTGCAGTTTCCTTCCAAACCATATGAGATCCATCCAAAGTGCTTCTATTGAGCCATCTATCATCATATTTAGATGGTGGAATCTTGCAGATCGACTCATTCATCCATTTAAGGCGCAGCTCTTCCGGACAAACATTTGGTGTTGCATGCAGAGTTTCAAAGTAGATCCGGAAAAATCCTTCCGACCCATTTCCTTAGTTGGTGAGACGATCATTTTGATCCATATAGAAGCAGATTACATTGGTGGAATCCTTTTGGGTGCATCCAATGCTACAGGAGGTGTGAAAACCCCCCAGGGGTCCAGATCCAGTGCCTTAGAGACCAGATTCAAGATCCGACACTCACCCATTTCAGTCTAGAGGCCAGGGCGCTTCTTTTGGAGTAGTTTTCAGCATATTCCGATGGCCTGAACTTCCGTACTAGTTTTCTAGCTGGTAGCGGTTACCGTACTTCACCGGAATCACATATTTTCGTTAATCTATCCATGCATGCATCAGATCTGATATCATCTTCTGATCACGGGTATTTTTATGTTATTTGATTGTATTCCAGTACTGATCCATGAGATCTGGATGACGTTTATATTCTATATTTCCAGTAGGCTATTGTATTTCCATTCTCGAACCTTATTATACATGATATTGGGTAGTTGATGTTCTTTACTTCTGCATTCATCCTTTATATGTTGTTTAAACCATAAATATGCAACATTCACATGCTATAACCAACATACACATGCAATAACCAACATGCACATGCAATAACCCACATGCACATGCAATAATCATCAAGATATCAAACATATAACTGAAACGCATCCAGAAACCCCCAGTGTATCAGATCTGCAAGATAGAATAATAGATCAGTAGCAAATATCTTGATCAGCGGGATCAGGGATATTTCACTTAAGTCACATGAAGAACATGGGCATCTAATAATGTTGAGTTACATTTGATTTATGAGTTTCACCATTGGTATGCATTCCCCTACCATTCATATCTCATAAAAATGTTGAGCATATATAAACCTTTGGTCTACAGAAGTAGTAGAAACATGAGTGGTAACATCATTAGCATAATAATCTATAGAAGTAGTAGAAACATGAGTGGTAACATCATTAGCATAATAATCTAGTTCTTGAACACTTGTACCATGAATAAATACAAGTTGAGGAACCTAGTTGAGGTTAGGTAGGGGTAACTGAATCCTAATGATACGATATTCAACATCTTTGAATCCCAGAATTCTTAGCAGGTGGGTTAATTATAGAGGAATTAGTTGAGTTTGTTGAAGGAAGATAAATGTCATTATTTTCCATATTAGAGTGTGAAAGTGAACTTATTTTCCAAACATCATGGAAATGTTTCAGATGCATTGTCATATCCAAGGGACTATTCAGATAATAAAGAGGGGACTTTTTCATAATTGTCTAGAAAAGCAAGCAAATCCATAATCGAGGAATCACATGGCATTGAATTCAACTCATTCTTTGAATGTAAATTTAATGTTTAAAATTGCAATCATGAATTCGAGATGGCTATTGGTATACATCTTGCAATAGGGTTACAAGGTATAACTAGGAGAGGTGAGGGCCCGACGGTCAAATTGTATGTCTCAGAAGTTTTGAGTGCAAAACGCATAACACAAAAGAGGGCATGATGGGGCAGTCCAGTGGTCAATTTGTATATTGCGGAACTCTGGGTACGGTTTGCAGGTCACAGAACATTGGAAGCACAATCGTGAGGCCGCCTGTCCGGGAACCCGCAATCGAAAAAGTGGCTAAGTATGGAATAGGGAAATGGTAGGCCAGACTCATTTTCGTTAATATATTGAAATTTGTAATAGATATCTCATTACCTGGCAAGATCTTTGGGCAAGTTGTGTAGCGATAGTCAATGTGACTGTCTCGTCGAGCCTTTTGCTTATTAATGACAATATTTACGGTTGTTGCATGATGAACTGTTAGCATTAAACCTTGTTCATTGCATACTTGGAAAGAAGTGCGAAGGTGGTGGGCACAGAAAACAGTGACTAGGAATTGGAGATTTCGTGAACCCGCCAACTCGAGCATCTGCAAAAGAGATTCCAAGAAATGGGCAAGTATGGAAAGCGGTTGGATGAGCTTCAAACTATGGTGACAAGGGTTCCCCAGGAGACGTGACGCCTCGACAGTCAAATTGTATGTCTCAGAAATTTTGAGTGCAAAATGTGTAACACAGAAGAGGGGATGATGTGGGATTCTGGTAGTGAATTTGTATATCGCAGAAGTCTGGGAGATCTCCTTGAGCCTTTCACTCATTAATGGAAATATTTACGGTTCCTGCATGATGACATGTTAACATTAAATCTTACTAATTGCATATTTAGAAAGAAGTATGAAGGTGGCGGGGATAGGGAACAACAATTAAGGAATGACTAATTATCGAAAGTGGTCGGTCAGGCTTCAAAATAGGGTTACAAGGTATAACCAGTAGAGGTGAAGGCATGAGGGTCAAATTGTATGTCTCAAAAGTGTTGAGTGCAAAACGCGTAACACAGAAGATGGCATGATGGGGCAGTCCAGAGGTCAATTTGTATATCATGGAACTCTGGGTATTGTTTGCAACTCGCGGAACATTGGAAACGCAATCTTGAGCCCACCTGTTCGAGAACCCACAATAAAAAAAGTGGCTAAGTATGGAATAGGGAAATGGTAGGCCAAACTCATTTTCGTTAATATATTGAAATTTGTAATAGATATCCCATTACCTAGCAAAATCTTTTTTGCATGTTTCTGGACAAGTTGTGTAGGGATAGTCAGTGTGACTGTCTCCTCGATCCTTTTGCTGATTAATGACGATCTTTACAGTTGTTGCATGATGAACTATTAACATTAAAACTGAGTTGTTGCATAATTGGAAAGAAGTACAAAGGTGATGGGCATAGGAAACAATGACTAGGAATTGGAGATTTCGTGAACCCACCAACCCGAGGATCCAAAATAGGGTGACAAGGGTTCCCCAAAAGATGTGAGGCCTTGGCGATCAAATTGTATGGCTCATAAATTTTGAGTGCAAAATGTGTAACACGGAAGAGGGGACGATGTGGGAGTCCGAAAATCAATTTGTACATGCGGAGGTCTGGGCATTGTTTGTAAGTCATAGAACAATAGAAGTGCAATCTAGAGGTCGCTTTCCTGGGAATATGTGTTCGAAAAAGTGGCTGCGTATGCAATGGGGAAGCGGTCGATAATAGAGAGGTAAATTTCGTAGATTGTGTTACCCGGGGTGGAATTGTGGATCACAGAATTTTTGGGTGCAAGATGTATATCATGGAACACGTGGAAAACATTGGCTAAGTATGGAAACGAATGATGGTCGATCGGAGTGTCGTAAATGGTAGTTTAATGCGTGTTAATGGGATATGTCCTCGAGGTTTTTTCTTGTTAATGTCAATTGTTTCGTACCAGTGTGTTGAGTTGTCACTAGTAAAAGCATAATTAATGTGCATTGGGAGGGGCACGAAGGTGGTGGGGATGGAAGGCAACAATAGATGCTTTGAAACTTTTGTGAACCCGAGTAGAGTGAAGCTTGTGAGTTCGAGGAGTCTGGGGTGGAATTGTAGATCAAATTTTTTTTGGGTGCACGATGTATATGACGGAACAAGTGGCAAGAGAGTTCGATAGTGCCAACCCCGGAAACCGCGGTCATAAAATTGGCTAAGTATGGAAAGGAATGAAGGTCGATCGAACTTGTGATGTGAGGATATAGATGGAGATGAGGATCTGTCAGTATTCCAACCCAGGAACCCGTGATCATAGAAAGGCGACTAAGTATATAACCATAAAGGGATAATAGAGGGGAACAAGAAAAGGGAAAAAGGGGTAACTATATCACAAAACAACATCTATTGTTCATTTATTAATGCCAATCTTTTTGAACCTTTGTGGTGAGTTGTCACTAGTAAAAGCATAATGAATATGTATTGGGAAGGGAGTGAAAGCAGCGGGGATGGAAGAGAGCAATAAATGGTTTGAAACTTTTGTGAACTTGGGTATAGTGAAGCTGGCAAGTTGGAGGAGTCTGGGGCTGAATTGTAGATCACAAAAGTTTTGGGTGCAAGATGTATATGATAAAACATGGGGCATAAGAGTTCGATAGCGCTAACCCAGGACCGGACTGTCAGATAATTGTCTAAGTATTGAAAGGGACAGCGGTCGGTTGGGCTCATGATGTGATGATATAGATGAAGATGAGCATCTGCCAGTCCGCCAACATGGGAAGCGGTGATCATAAAAATGTGACTAAGTATAGAACTAGAAAAGGATAGTAGAGGGGAAGAATACAAGGGAAAAATGGGTAAGTATAGAGGAGGGAAAAGAAAGCGAGAAATGAACATTTAGTCTCAGCTATGTAATATACTTGGAAGTTGACAAAGTCAGCTTCAAGTTTAAAGAGAATTTGTTTATATTTATTCGAATAATATTCATATTAATATATCTTAATAGATTATTTGTGGTCCAAATGTAAACCATCTTCCAATTTGTAGGGTGTTTTTGGGCTCACAAATTTCACTCAAACCCATAAGCAATAGAAAAATAAATATATGACGTAACATTTTTATATGCAAGGATATTCTCAAATACAAGAAGTTGTAATATATGCACAATATTGAACGGGAACATGACGTCAACACCTGAGTTTCCATGTTGAAATAGAGTCATTCATTGACTCTATTTCCGGGGCCCCAAAGAATGAAAGCAAGGTGAGCCTACCCATTTGTTTCTTAATTATAGGGTGGGCGCCACAACACTATGTCCTATCACAAATTATTCTTCCATGTAAACTATAAGAAGCAAATAGAGTAGCTTTTATTTAAATCGAAGTGTTGGGTAGAGGAAAAAAAAGCTTGCGATGCATGCTTAACCACATATCAAAGAGCGTCTTAAATTATTTTAAAAAGAGGTTGAATTCATCTATCAATAGTTGTACATGCAAATGAGTCAATTTATAAAAAAATTACAAAATAAAAAAAAATAAAAAATAAAAAACAATATTAAACATTGGAAAACACCATACAACAACCTCACATATCTTATATTTAGATAAACTGGGTTACAAAATACAATTGAGATTATTTCCCAAAATAGCTCTCTTGGAATTTGTAAAAAAATATATAGTTCAACACATATTCTCTGAAATTTAAATGTGTTTGTCATAATGACTGGGATTGGGGCTCCCGCGGACCATAAAGAAAATATGTACAAGAATCAATCTTGTAGAAAGAAGAAAGTCGGCGATGGAAGACAACAAGACCTGGCAAGAAGAAAGATAAATTTTTCAGTCCTTGGTTAAACTTTTCTATTTAAAGAGGTAGAATAACTGGATGAAGACATTGACAAAGACAGAAGAATGTGATCAATATGAACTTACTATGATGGTTTCTCATGCCTTTTCATTTTCTCGTTGATGTCCTTTTATGGATTTCCTCGGTGGTTATGGGAATCATCTCAAGCATCCTTTGCCCTTCATTGGCAATCTTGTCGACAACCTTTTTGAACCACTCCTCGATGTAGCTCCTCATGGTCGTCACATTGATTTCATTCCGTATTTTTATACTGAAGAATTCACTTTCCAAGTCTCTTAGATCAATAGAGAGGTTGTGCAATGCTTCTTCAATATCTTGGTTTTTAATCCAATAATCAACTAGTCAGTTTTTCCACACCATCTTCACCATATTCAAGAATGCTATAGAAATTTTCAAATGACAGTCTTTTATATATTTCAACTTGATTATCAAATTATTGCATGGTTTAAAACAACGAGTTGAATATCAATTTCGGGTCTTGGACTTCATGGGTGTTGCCAGCTAGATCTATCTCAGTTAGATTCTTGAATAGTTTTTCTCTTCTAGATATGGCCTAGCTAAATTAGCTTTTTATTCAACATTTTGTACTTTGATAAGTGTTAATTTCCCTCTATCATTGAAAACTTGGGGTTTAAGGTGCCTTCCTTGTAATGTTCCTGGTCATCCACATCTAAGACAACTTAGAGATGTGATTCATGCCCAATTCAAAGACGAGGGAGTGGTTTTCTGTGACGTCAGATTTGGGGGAAAAATATTGTGTTAGCCAACAGAAGTTGAGACAAAAAAATTCAAGTATCTTATGATTGGTATTCTCCCTGTATTTGATCGTTTGTTTGGTTGAAAGGTCTACCTGAAGATTTGTATGTTGAATTTCTTTGTTTTATTGTTGTAAATTGGAAGGGGCGTTCAAGTCCCCTGCAAAATGATCCTTTGTTGAAGTATATAGATTCTTCCAATAACACATATTTGAAAAGTGTATCAAATGTTGTAGACCACACCAGAATCTATCTTTCGTCAGAGGAGTGGCACATACTGTGGCTCACAAAATGGTCTAGAATATTCGGAAGTGATGCCAAATATTACTCCATATCCGAATATACTCAAAAGGAAATTATAAATTTGGATCCTCACGAAGGTGAGAAACTAGATGAGTGGTTGAATCAACATTCTAAAATTACAGAAATTTCTATCTCAAAATTTGTTGAGCGACTTCTGGATGTAGTAACAGACTCCAGAGACAGACAACTTCTATCTCAAAGTTTGTTGAGTGACCTCTGGATGTTGTAACAGACTCGACATACAATCAAACTTCAATCACTACTAGTACTAATGTCAAGTGTATCAAGTCGTGATCCCAGGCTCTAGGTAGCTTCAGCTTCAGACATCGACACTGGTGGTGACTCAGGCTCTAGATAGCTTCAACTTCATACATTGAAACTAGCGGTGGCAATGGGAACAATGTCATTGATTGCAGGGCGGTAATGCAATGAACAAGTAGGTCTACCATTGTCAAAGCACTTATACTGCAGAGTTTTCAGACCTGTAAAGGAGCATTGAATTTAGCGTTGCTTTGTCATGACAATTACAATGTTGTTGTGAGTCCGAAAATCTTTGGAGGTTGTGTGTCCTGTGCGATGATGACCTCAACATTAGGTGCATGTCAAACATTTATTATCTGGACATTGCAG
The DNA here is from genome assembly GCA_009831015.1 of Picea engelmannii. Lineage (NCBI taxonomy): Eukaryota > Viridiplantae > Streptophyta > Pinopsida > Pinales > Pinaceae > Picea > Picea engelmannii. The sequence continues at coordinate 40,652 of ML795293.1, forward strand.
TGTTAATGCAATTTCCATAGTCGATGATGGGTCGAATTCATTTCCACAAGCAATATCAATTGTGTAATTAATTTACATCCTTGAAGGATGTGAATCCCAAAAAATGACTGAAACTTTTCGACCAGTCGTGTGTTAAAAAAATACATTATTTTATATTTTAAAAAATAAAACACTGTAGTTTCTATGTCTAACATTAGGTTGCACACATAAACATTTTTAAGTTAACTGAAATTAATATATAGTGAACTCAGATCCCTGGAAGCGATCAAACTCCCTAGAGATAGTTTATTTCCATCATGTTGGTTGGGATAGAAGGATCGACCACTAGGCGAAAGAAACAAGCTAGCAATAAAAGCATATGTGCAAACCCAAGCTAGGGATGGAAGCACTCTACTACCAGGAAGGCACTCTATGCTTATCGACCTGTGATATTGATGAACAATTCGAGAGATGCTTGCAGCGAGGTCATGGCGATTTGTTTGAACTAGACAAGTTAATACTTCAAGCATCGAGCAACTTCCGTTTTTTTCAAATATCATATCTACTTCAACAAAAGAAACACATTCTCCTTATTCAAAGCACGGGAAACAACATGAAGATTGATATTCAGTGGAAATATCTCTAGAATATCTACTACATCAAGGTCTCTTCTAAAGAATGAAACAAAATCATTACATGAAGGTGGTAGTAAAAGGTGATCTTCAGAAACCAAATCATTACCTGGATACGTCAAACTTCCTGTCGAAGGTGGTAGTATAAAGTAATCTTTAGAAAGTGTTGCAAAGTCCATAGTCCAGAATTCCTTCCCATTAACTTTTCCCAGTTACTTGTCGATGCAGGCATAAATTTTTTTTGAGAGCCTCATTCCCTGATTATATACCCACCTTCAACCACTAGGAGAATATTCTTGCAAAGAGTGGTAAGCTCTTTGACCCAGATGCAATTATTTGCATCGGAATAGTGAAAAAAATGTGAAGTAGTGATATAAAGTTGATTGTATGTCAAGTCTGTTACTACATCCATAGGTTGGTGAACAAACTTTGAGAAAGCAGTTGTTTCTATCAAGTATGTTACTACACCCAGAAGTCTCTCAACAAACTTTGACATAGAAAGTTCTATAATTTTAGGATGTTGATACAACCACTCATACAGTTTCTCACCTTTGTGAGGATCCAAATTTATAATTTCCTTCTGAGTATATCCGTGCATGGAGTAATATTTGGCGTGACTTCTGAATATTCTAGACCATTTTGTAAGCCACGATATGTGCGACTCCTTTGACGAAAGATAAATTCTGGTGTGGTCTGCAGGATTTGATACATTTACCGGATCTGTGTTGTTGGAAGAAGATATATACTTCAACAAAGGAGCATTTTGTAGGTGACTTGAAAGTCCCTTCTAATTACTAGTAACAAAACAAAAAATTTCAACATACAAATCTTTAGGAAGGCCTTTCAACCAACCAAAGGATCAAATACAGGGAGAATACCAATCATAAGATACTTGAAATTTTTTTGTCTAAGTTTCTGTTGGCTAACATAATTTTTTTCCCTTAGAGTTGACATCACATAAAACCAGTCCCTCATCTTCCAATTGGGCCTGAATGACATCTCTAAGTTGTCTCACATGTGGATGACCAGGAACATTACAAGGAAGGCACCTTAAAGCCCAAGTTTTCGATGATAGAGGGAAATGGGAATAAGTATTTAAAATGAACGTTGGAGGATGATAATATAATCTTTCGTAAATCTTGGTTTAATGTGTTTTAATGGGAGATGTCCTCGACCTTTTCGCCTATTAATGCCAATATTTTTGAATATGTGTGGTGAGTTGTCACTAATAAAGGCATGATTAATGTGCATTGGGAAGGGTGTGAAGGTTATGGAGATGGACGGGAGCGAAAAATGCTTTCAAAGTTTTGTGAACTTGGAAGCCCGAGAACCCGCGAATCTGTGACAACAGGAGGTGAAGAATCGACTAAGTATGGAAAGGAGGGGCATAATGCCTTAAAAAAACTAAAGTAAAAAAAAAAATCGAGTTCAAGATCCACAAAAATAAAAGTTCAGATCCCATAATATTGTCCTATATCAATTCGATATCAGGCGACTGGAGTGCATCTGGGGTGCCTGTGAGAAAAGCTAATGCTTTGATGAAGATCTGTTTGTATTGCAACATGTGATAGTAATTGTGTCATGGCAATATTTAAAATGAACACTGGGGGATGATAATATAATCTCTCGTAGATCTTGGTTTAATGCATTTTAATTGGAGATTTCCTTTAGCTTTTCGGTTATTAATGTCAATCTTTTCGAACCTCTTGTGGTGAATTGTCACCAATTAAAACCATAAGTAATTTGCATTGGGAAGTGTATGAAAGTGGTGGGGATGGACGAGAGCGATAAATGCTTTCAAACTTTTCTGAACGCGAGAGTCCGCGAACCAGTGAATCTGCGACAACAAGAGGTGAAGAATCAAATAAGTATGGAAAGGCGAGGCAAACAGATGGACGAGGACAAACTCATTATAGGTAGAGTGAAGCTTGCGAATTCGAGGAATTTGGGATCGAATTGTAGATCACAGAAGTTTTGGGTGCAAGATGTATATCACGGAACAGGGGGCATGAGAGTTTGATAGCGCCAATCCGGGAACTCGCGACCATAAACATTAACTATGGGAAAAACATTCTCAGTTATGGAATATACCTGGAGCTCGACAAACTCAGGTTCAAGTACAAAGAGAGTTTGTTTATATTTATTCCAATACTAGTCATATTATTTTATTTTAATAGTATTTTTGTGGCCCAAATGTAAACTATGTTCCAATTTGAAGGGTGTTTTCGACTCGCAAATTTTTCTCAAACGCATAGGCGATAGAGAAAATATGAGTTAACATTTTCATATGCAAGCATATTCTCAAATATGACAACCTGTAATATATGCACAGTATTAAAGAGGGACATGACGTCAACACCTTTGTAGATGACAATGGGCTAGCACAATATTGCATTCTTACTATGATGATGCCTTAAAAAAACTAAAATAACCAAAAAAAAAATTCCAATTCAAGATCGACACAAAAAAATCACGAGATCCCATAATATTCTCCCATTAATGTGTTTTAATGGGAGATGTCCTTGAGATTTCCACTTATTAATGCCAATCTTTTCAAACCTGTCTGGTGAGTTGTCACTAGTAAAAGCATAATTAATGTGCACTGGGAAGGGGCGAAGGTGGAGGGGATGGAGGGGAGCGAAAAATGCTTTCAAACTTTTGTGAACCTGGGAGTCTGTGAACCCGCGAAACTTTGAAGACTCGACTAAGTATGGAAAGGCGGGGTGGTCAGACGAAGTCATCATAGTTAGAGTGAGGCTTGCGAGTTCGAGTAGTTCGGGGTCGAATTGTAGATCATCGAAGTTTTTAGTGCAATATGTATACCCCGAACACGGGGTATGAGAGTTCGATAGCACCTACCTGCGAACCCGCGACCATAAAATTGGCTAAGTATGAAAATGAACGACGGTCGGTCGGACTCATGATGTGAATATATAGATGGAGATGAGGATTTGTTAGTTCGTCGCCCCGGGAACTCGCGAGCATAGAAACACGACTACGTATAGAACCAGAAACGGATAATAGAGGGGAAGAATAAAAGAGAAAAATGAGTAAGTATAGAAGAGGAAAAAGAAAGGGAGAAAAAAACGTTATCCCTCACACAACAACACTTAAGTATGATAATTATGAAGCCATAGAAACACATTAACTATGGGAAAAACATTCTCAGCTATGAAATATAGTTGGAGCTCGACAAACTCTAGTTTAAGTTCAAAGAGATGTTGTTTATATCTATTTCAACATTTTTCATATTATTTTATTTTAATAGTATTTTTGGTGGCCC
>ML795293.1:47976-70479 GCA_009831015.1 Picea engelmannii
GAAATATTAAAATGTGATATCAAAATCTCAAAAGTACAAAATAATATAGAAAATCCTACGATGTGATATTAATTTCTAACTATATGCACATAATAAACATCAACTTTTCTTTCTTGTTAAAATTTCATCTTGAATAGTGACCCTATTTATGATATTTTTGCTCTTCATTACAGTGAAATATAACATCTGAGATTAAATTATAACATCTTAATAAATTATCGATGAAAATCAGTGAAACATGTAGTGTTAAAATAAATAAATTAATTGATAATGATAGTGATGTTTTTCATAAAATTATATATAATAAATTAATTAATTGAATTATATATTTCCAAAATTAAATAAGATAAAAACAAAATATCAAAATCATGTGAATTAAAGATTAATTAAATGAAAAAAGTGAATAATTTACATGTATTTATTATAATAATACCAATATAAGAAATATTAAAATGTGATATCAAAATCTCAAAGTATAAAATAATAGAAAATCCTACGATGTGATATTAATTTCTAACTATATGCACATAATAAACATCAACCTTTCATTCTTGTTAAAATTTCATCTTGAATAGTGACCCCCATTTATGATATTTTTGCTCTTCATTAAAGTGAAATATAACATCTGAGAATAAATTATCGATGAAAATCAGTGAAACATGTCGTGTCAAAATTTATATTCCACAAATCCCTTATCATCATCTATGAATTCTCGTGGTCCATTGAAATTGAGGATTGATGGAAAACGGAAACAGTGGGCTGAGTGACGATCCTGAGACTATTAGTGGGTCCTTCTATGATCAGGAATCTCACGTATTTATTCATTCTCGCATTAAAAAAATATTTGAAAGATTTTTAATAGAGACTTTTGCTGAGTACGTGGTGGCTGGAGACTTTTGCTGTCGGCATAGCAATGGAGATGTCGGCATAACAATGGAGACTTTGCTGGGTACGTGGAGTACTGGAGAGTGAAGTGACAACACTAATGAATATTTGTCAATCGCTGGTGTTTTATTCGGTTGAAATGACTTCTCATAATGCCTTTCACCTCTTCTAGCAAACCCTAGTAGCTCATAATTGTTGAAGGGAATCATGTTGATCAGAAATCAACCCAAAGTAGGGAGTTGTATCACTAAGATGGTTCCCACCATTTCAAGATGGTTCCACTATCATTGTTAGTAATGGAATCAAGATGAAGGAATTTTCAAGAAGATTCCTTTTTGCAATAGCCTCTCATAAAAAAACAAAAATAAAAACATATTGGAACTAACCTATCATTACGTCTATCTAACTCTTGGCTCCTGTTCTCTATGTAACTATGCCTACAATGTTGGTTATGGAAACTTCTTGTTCATTCTCTTATTAACCCATACATAACTAAAATAATCATTGCCACCAAATGGTTTTGTTATATCTTTCTTGTCTTTTGTCATTTCTACGCCTCCCATTTACTAAAAGTGTCGAGTAGTCTCTGAATGAAGATGCATATAATATGATCCTCTATAACAACTATCCTTTGAAAAATCATCTCATGGAGTAGCATCCTAATCATTGGATCCATAATACTCTTGGTTCCTTTGCTTCACGAGATTGTAGTTTTCATGAACTCATTAACAACTTTGTCTAGTGAAATTCTCTTGGGTTTTTCCAAATCTCTAGAAATAAATATTTTCTTGACAGCCACAACCACATGTTTATCACATATTTTATGTCTTCTATCCTTTACCTACCCCTTCCACCTCCGTCTCAACTACTTACAATCTCATTAGATGGATCCCAATGAAGAAATCTACAATATACTCCTCTCTAGCACCTTGTGCACAATCATTACACAGTACTGATGTCTTGCTTCCTCTATTAATTATTTCACCCTTTTCATGACCCCTCGTCCTAAAGTCACGGATAGTTGTCCTACTTCTACTCTTATATCACTTTGGAGATGTAATACCCCAAGGCTGAGCCCCTGCTAAATTGTAATTTTGTTTATAGGTTGGTGAGTCGATGGTTATAAGCTAAGAGACTTATGTGTTTATTAAGCTGGTGAACCAGATGCCAAGGCCAATGAGCCTGGATTTGTATGTGTAAATATGCAGATCATTAATAAAAATATAAACATCGTTGCATGCAGACCGACCACGAAGAAAGAGTGATGGGGGACTAAGCTTCCACAAGGTGGATAAGGGAGAGGGGGCTGAAAGGTTGGAAATAGGGGCTAAGCTTAGGGGATTAAGTCCTTAAGAATAATAATATATTATTATTCCAAAGCTATATAAAAGACATGTTTTTATCCTAAGTCCTGGGAAAGGCAACGTGGGCAAAAGGAAACGAATGCAGCTCCAGGAAGACAAGTGTCGACCTGGGTGCATGCAGTTAAAGTTACAGAATTCGACCATGTTGAGGGTTCACTCCTCTATTCTGTCATCCTCCGTATGAACCAGAAACCTCCATCATCGACCCTAGCATACCCTCACGCATATCTGAAACCCATAATATGTGGGTCGTCTTCTATCTTTTGTGGGAACCCGATGCACTTGGGTAGTCGCCTGAGTGTGCTGAGTCTTAGCATCTGACTATTACCGTTTTGGGTGTCCATACCCGTTTTCCAATTGGTTGTTGTGGCCATGCAGCTCCTAGACTGAGTGTGGCTTGTTGTCGTCATATGTTCCCTACTGAGCCTTGTTGTTGTCCTCACTGTGTTGGAATTGAGTTGAAAGTGGCTGAAGAGGCAGGTTGTCAGACCTGTGAGAAACTCTCTCTAGGTGAGAGAGTTTACTGGGAAGTGGTTTTCTCCCAGAGAGAGCCCAACACCAGCTACAGAGCTATGAGAATTCCTGATTCGTCTTGTTGCCAAGACCCTGAGAGGGAGGTGAAGCAACTGATGGACTGGTTGACAGTGAAGGTGTATACTCCCGGGTGGAACAGGCATGTGGGAAATGAGAGTCTATGAGTAGTGGGCGTAAGAAGGCTCCTGGGGAGAATCCTTCCAGTTGCACTGTGCAGTTTCCCTGTAACCTCATCTTAGTCTAGGATTCCCTTGCCCTAGGTGGAGCTTGGTCCCAGCTCGGGGGTGACCCACCACTGAGTGTGATGAGCAACATCATCTAAGGCTGGGAGGTTCGTGGAAGGTCTGCACGTAGTTGGTGGTGTTACTCCAGTTGAAAAGATAAGTATTATTAATGTGCTTAATTTTTATGTTATGCATGTCTGTGATGCTTGAATGTTATTATGTATTATGTTGCATATATGAATTATTGTCTATTACATTTGAATATGTATGGTAGCAGTAACGTTGTGTTATGTGTTTTATTTCGATTAAAATGCATGTTAGATATATCTATGTATGTATGTATTTCCGCATGGTAGCATTGCCCGCCCTGTCGGTGGTCGCGGATGTTACAAATTGGTATCAGAGCATGGTTACAACACTGAGCCTGGATGTGCCATGTTTGTGGTTAACGAGACAAATATTTCAGAGAGAATTGTTGTCAAAAGGGACAAAATTCGAGGTTCAGAGTGTCCCTAGGTGCAAGGAGTGTGTCAATAGAGTCTTTTACTCAAAAAGATTGGGAGAAATAGATTGAGTTTTCTCGTGAAGGGACGCAAAGATCTGTTGCAAGGAGTGCACAGATCTGAAAGTCGACTAAGTGTCGAAGCAACCCTCTAAGGAGAAGGGGTTCGAGAAACAACGCTCAGGAGGAGGAGCGACAACAGTCGTCAGATCTGTTGTTAGAAGGAGTCTGGACCGTTAGATCAGTGTCCAGGAAAGCAAAGGAGAGCGTTGAGGAGGAAACAGATCCCAAGCCATCGGATATGAGCGCAAAGGATCGACATTCGTCCGATCCAGGTTGACAGGTGGCGCAAGATCCACAACTCCAGAGAGAGAGCACTTCAGAAGTTTTGTGATCGAGGAGAAAGTGAAATAGAAGATGTAGATCCTGGTTGTTGGTTGCCAGAGGGGTATGTGTCAGCAGATCTGAGACTTCGGGGAAAGTTACTTCAGAGGATTTCAAGTGTGGAGTGTGACAAACTCCCGAAGTCCCAAAGGCCGAAGTAGATCGCAACCGTCCGTTGTGAAGGACACACGTAAATAGATTGTGTACTTTGGGTGGAAGTACTTCGTGAGGAGGCAAGTGCTATGAGTTTGAAACTCCCAAAGCCCGAAGTGCCGAAGTCACTCATAGTCGTTGATCGTGAAGGAGGACACACATCAGTAGATCGTGAACTCCTGGGAAAAGTGCTCTAGAAAAAAGCGAGCGTATAGGAGTTGAAACTCCCGAAGTCCAAAGCTCCGAAGTCCCGAAGACCCGAAGACCCAGAACTCAGACACCTGAGGTTCCATAGTGAGTCTCTGTCATCGGATGTTAAGTAGACGTGGACAGATGATTCTCCTTACTTCGCAAGTTCGGCAACTCGGAACTTCAAAGAGATTGTTGTGTTGTGCTTTGAAAATTTCCGAAGTCGAAGGCCCGAGTAAGCACCTTTTGATTTAGCGCTTGGTCATGACCCATGGTCGCGTGGGTTGGGGACTGAGAGAAAGGGGCTAGTGCCTGAAAACTTCATAGATCAGAGCCCAAAAGAAAATGGAGTTTGAAAGTTTTCTTGAATCAGATTTGTTTATGAATGCAGTGGGATTTGTTAAGGAATGATGGCCTGACAAATTCTGGTTGTCTGCATGTTGTGTTTGCAGAAGTTTAATGAGTGTCAGAACCAAATAGAGTTGCCACTGAGTGCAAAGAAATGGAAGATGCATAGACTAATTCTAGTTCAGAGAATGAATTAAAAGGGATGGACGTCCATTTGGGAGTTGAAGGATCGAAATCCAATGGGCATGGAGAAGAGATAGATAAGGAAGGGCATATGATGAAAATCATTGAACAATTGCAGAAAGATGCCCAGGCTCACCGAGTAGATAACAGGAAGCTCATGAAACCTAAGGAATAACAGGGTGAATTCAATTTAAAGTTGATGAAGAGTTTGGAGAGAATAGAAAAGAAGTTGGATAAGGAGAGTGATTCAAGAAAAACAGGGAGTCGCAAGACTCCTGAGAAGAAAATAAGATGGAGAAGCGTTAGCAGGCATCATCGCCACTCCCCGAAGCATTCCAATAAGGAGGCACACAATAGTTCAAGCCCATATCCTACCAGAAAACATAGGAGATATGGAGTGGATGAACTGAAGGGAGAAATGAACAAGATTAAGCCTCCTACGTTTGATGGAGAGCACAAGAAGGAGGAATATGCTGAGACATGGTTGCTTGGCATGAGGAAATATTTTCAACTGCAGAATTATTTCTCTCATGCCGAAGGAAGAATTGTGATGTATCAACTGAAAGGAAAAGCATCCATGTGGTGGGATCAACTTGTGCAGGTGCAACACATTAGAGAGAAAGATATCACTTGGAAAGAATTCAAGAAATATTTCGAGAATAAATACTTGACTAAAATATATTATGACAAAAAAATGAAAGAGTTCTTTGAACTCAAGCTCGGTAGCATGACCATTGATGAATANGTGCAACACATTAGAGAGAAAGATATCACTTGGAAAGAATTCAAGAAATATTTCGAGAATAAATACTTGACTAAAATATATTATGACAAAAAAATGAAAGAGTTCTTTGAACTCAAGCTCGGTAGCATGACCATTGATGAATATGAGCGAAGTTTTTTGGAATTACTGAAGTATGTTCCGTTCATCAAGGATGAGACTGTCAAAATTCAAAGGTATCTGAGTGGACTACCACCTTCCATTGGGAATGAGATTCAGTATGATGACCCAAAAACTATGGAAGAAATGATAAGAAGAGTGAAATGCTTATGTGAGAAGCAAAGAGGAAATCCCACTTTTCGGAAGGCTTGGGATGACCAGAAGAAGTTCAAGAAGGAGTAGAGGCAGAAGGGAAACAAACCTCCCTTTTTCAGAAATAGTCCTCAAGGATAGACATTGTTTAGAGAGCCGAGAACGACTGACGTAGGGGAACAAAGGCCAAGGCAGACGCCCATTCAGTGTTGGGGTTGTCAGGGAAACCACAAGTACAGAGATTGTCCCCACAAAAATGGCAAAGTGAGAGATGTCCATAATGTTTAGCAAGATGAAATAGTGGAGGACATGGGAAGTAGAGTACCCAGGATCTACACAGCTTTGAACAACAAGCAAGCAGAATATCAGTCGCACATGATTGAAGTTGAAGGTATGATCAATAACCATGCCCTTACTATTTTAATAGACTCAGGAGCTAATCATAGTTATGTAGATCCTAGAATGGTGGAAAGGTTGCATTTACTAAGAAGCAAGCACGAGAAATTTTGGCTGGTGCAGCTGGCTACAAGAGCCAAGAGGAAAGTTGTTGAGTCGGTTAAATTATGTCCAATGGACATGAATGGACTAAGTACTAAAGAAGACATGAATATATTGCCTTTAGGTTCTTATGATTGCCTAATTGGTATGGACTGGTTGGACCAGCACCACGCCATCGTAGATTGTCATAACAAGGCATTCACTTGCCTGGATGAGGAAGGAAACCCAAGGAAAGTGCAGGGAATTCCCAGGGCAGTCACTGTCAAAGAAATCTCAGCAATGTAGCTGAAGAAGATTTATAGGAAAGGCTATCAATTATTTGTAGTCCACTTGGAGGAAGCACCTGAGGATAAGGTGTCAAAGATCGAAGACCATGCCGTACTAAAGGAGTTTGAGGATGTATTCCAGGAGGTACTAGGATTACCCCCGAAAATATATATTGACTTATATGTAAACTTGATGCCTGGAGCAACTCCAGTGTCGAAAGCTCCTAACAGAATGAGTACGCCAGAGCTGAAAGAAATGCAATTGCAGCTTGAAGAGTTGTTGAAGAATGGCTATATATGCCCAAGTGTGTCACCTTGGGGTGCCCTGATCCTGTTCGTGAAAAATAAGGATGGGACGTTGAGATTGTGCATCGATTTCAGATAGTTAAACAAAGTGTTGTTAATAACAAGTATCCTCTGCTGCGGATCGATGATCTCTTTGACCAGTTGAAGGATGCTAAGATATTTTCGAAAATTGATCTTAGATCAGGATATCACCAGGTAAGAATTAAGGATGAATACATCAGTAAGACCACCTTCAGAACAAGGTATGGTCACTATGAATTCACAGTGGTGCCATTTGGGTTGTCAAATGCACCCGTTGTTTTTATGTGCCCGATGAATGGTGTATTCAGGGACTATATGGACAAGTTTGTCATAGTCTTTTTGGATGACATCCTGGTGTATTCCAAGTCAGAGGAAGAGAATGAACAACATCTGATGATGGTGTTGTGAGTGTTAAGAGAGCACCAGTTGTATGCTAAATTAAGCAAGTGCTCATTTGATCAAAAGTAGATCCACTACTTGGGGCATATCATTTCAAAGGATGGTATAGTTGTGGATCCTGAGAAAATAGAAGCCATCAGAGAATGGTCAATGCCTAAGAATGTGATAGAAGTCAGATCCTTTATTGGTCTGGATGGATATTACAGAAGGTTCATTGAGGGGTTCTCAAGGATAGCTCACCCCATCACTTCCTTGCAAAGGAATGAGAAGAAATTTCAATGGACGGAAGATTGTGAGAAAAGCTTCTAGCGATTGAAGTAGTTGTTAACCAGTGCTCCAATCCTAAGGATTGCAGATCTAAATGAGGATTTCATAGTGTGTATAGATGCATGCAAAGAAGGATTGGGAGGAGTCCTCGGCCATAATGGATTTTTGTTATGTTATGAGTCCATGAAGCTGAAAGAGCACAAAAATAACTATGCCACTCATGATTTGGAGTTGGCAGCTATCATTCATGCTCTGAAGAAATGGAAGCATTACCTCATGGGAAAGATGTTCGAACTAAGAACAGACCACAACAGTCTTAATTATTTGTTTGATCAGCCTACCTTGAATGCTAGGCAAAGTAGGTGGTTGGAGTTTCTTTGTGAATATGACTTTGATATCAAGCATATAAGAGGAAAAGAGAACAAAGTGGCTGATGCACTCAACAGGAGAGTGCACGAATTGCATGCTACAACCATTAGTATGTACCAAACTGATATTAAAAGCAGAATTTCGGAAGTTGCAAATGCAGATTTGCAGTACAGGGATTTGGTAGCAAAGCTACAACATGGTAAGATGCTACAGAAAGTGGAAAATTATAAATTGGAAACTGACGTAACACTTCTGTACAAGAACATAATTTATGTACCTAACATCCAGGAATTGAAACTTATGATTTTGAAATAAATTCATAATGTGCCTTATGTTGGGCACCCTAGATATCATAAAACTGTGACAGCACTCAAGAGCCATTACTTTTGGCCAATAATGAAGAAGGAAATTGGAGAATACATCGCCAGATGTATGGAATGTCAGAAGGTTAAAGTTGAGCATAGACACCCAGCAGGGTTGCTACAACCTTTACCCATTCCTGAGTGGAAGTGGGAGGTAGTGACAATGGATTTCATCACAGGATTTCCTAGAACAGGCAAACAACATGATTCAATCATGGTGGTGGTGGACAAGCTTACGAAAGCTGCCCATTTTATTCCACTAAAGACTGCTCACAAGTTAGCTAACGTTGCTGATATTTTTATGAGGGAAATAACACGATTCACGGAATCCCCAAGACAATTGTGTCTGACAAGGAGCCAAAATTTACCTCAAAGTTCTAGAAAGGGTTATTCAAGGGGTTCAGAACGAATAAGAACTTCAACACTGATTATCATCCGGAGTTTGATGGGCAGACAGAGAGGGTGAACAAAGTGATAGAAGACATGCTAAGGATGTATGTGATGGACAAACCATTTAAATGGGAAGACTACCTACACTTGGTAGAATTCGCCTACAACAATGGGTATCAAGCATCGTTGAAGATGAGCCCATTTGAAGCACTTTATGGCAGAAAGTGAAATACTCCAGTAAGTTGGGATAACCTAGCTGATAGAGTAATAGTTGGACCAGAGTTGCTCAAGGAAATGGAAGAGCAAATGTTGAAGACTAAGCAAAATTTGAAAGTTGCCCAAGACAGGCAGAATAGTTATGATGATAAGAACAAAACCCACAGAGAGTTTAAAGTGGGAGAACATGTTTTTTCTGAAAGTGAAAGCCAACAGAAGTTCCCTGAGGTTGGGAAACTATTCGAAGTTGGCAGCCAGATTTTGTGGACCATTTGAAATCCTAGAAAGGATTCGACCAGTTGCATATATGCTTGCATTGCCTGCATCCATGACTATACATAATGTGTTTCATATTTCATTACTTAAGAGATATATACCTGATGTTAATCATGTAATTGATTGGAATGTGATTTAGGTGGAGCAAGAAGGTGTCTTACAAGTGCATCATGTGTGCATATTGGTCTAGAAGAGAAAACAGCTCCGGAATCAGACCATAGGGATTGTAAAGGTCCAGTGGACCTGGTACGGTCCTGAGGACACAACATGGGAGCATGAAGATGCTATGCGGGCATAGTACCCGCATCTTTTTTAAGATTTTGGAAATCTTGTTGATGTTGTGTAAAGAGTTGCACTAGGGACAGTGAAAAAATAAGGGGAGGGGATTGTTATACCCCAAGGTCGAGCCCCTGCTAAATTGAAATTTTGTTTATAGGTTGGTGAGACGATGGTTATAACTTGAGAGACTTATGTGTTTATTAGGCTGGTGAGCCAGATGCAAAGGCTAATGAGCCTAACTTTGTATGTGTAAATATGCAGATCATTAATAAAAATATAAACATCGCTACGTGCAGACCGACCACGAACAAAGAGTGATGGGGGACTAAGATTCCACAAGGTGGGTAAGGGAAAGGGGGTTGAAAGGTTGGAAAGAGGGGCTAAGCTTAGGGGCTTAAGTTCTTGAGAATAATAATTTATTATTATTCCAAAGCTGTGTAAAAGACATGTTTTTATCCTAAGTCCTGGGAGAGGCAACGTGTGCAAAAGAAAACACATACAGCTCCAGGAAGACAAGTGTCGACCTGGGCGTAAGCAGTTAAATCTGCAGAAGTTGTTTGTGTTGGGGGTTCGCTCTTGTATTATGTAATCCTCTGTCTGAACCAAAAATCTCCATAATCGACCTCGACATACCCTCACGCATCTCTGAAACCCGTAATCTGTGGGTCGTCCTGTGTCTTCTGTGGGAACCCGACGCACCTGGGTAGTCGCCTGAGCGTGTTGAGTCTTAGCGTCTGAATGTTACCATTTTGGGTGTCCATACCCATTTTCGATATGGTTGTTGTGGCCACGCAGCTCCTGGACTGAGTGTGGCTTGTTGTCATCGTATGTTCCCTACTGAGCCTTGTTGTTGTCTTCACTTTGTTGGAATTGAGTCGAAAGTGGATGAAGAGGTAGGTTGTCATACCTATGAGCAGCTCTCTCCAGGTGAGAGAGTTTGATGGGAAGTGGTTTTCTCCCAGAGAGAGTCCATCACCAGTTACTGAGCTTTGAGAATTCTTGATCCGGCATGTTGCTAAGACCTTGAGAGGGAGGTGAAGCAACCGATGGACTGGGTGACAATGAAGGTGTATACTCCTGGGTGGAATAGGCATGTGGGGAATGAGAGTCTGTGAGTAGTGGGCGTAAGAAGTCTCCTGGGGAGAATCCTTCTGGTTGCACAATGTCGTTTCCCTGTAACCTCAACTTAGTCTAGGATTCCCTTGCCCTGGGTGGAGCTTGGTCCCATCTTGGGGGTGACCCACTGTTGAGTGTGATGAGCAGCGTGGTCTAAGGCTGGGAGGTTCGTGGAAGGTCTGAACGTAGTTGGTGGTGTTACTCCAGTTGAAAAGATAAGTATTATTAATGTGCTTAATCTTTGTGTTATGCATGTCTGTGATGCTTGGATGTTATTATGTATTTCATTGCGTGTATGAATTATTGTCTATTACATTTGAATCTGTATGGTAGCAGTAACGTTGTGTTATGTGTTTTATTTCGATTAAAATGCATGTTAGATATATCTATGTATGTATGTATTTCGGCATGTTAGCATTGCCCGACTTGTCGGTGGTCAGGGATGTTACATGAGACTAATTAAAACATCCAATTATCAATATTTAACAATTAAAGGCCCAAAATGATCAACAACTGAATTTACAAATGAAATAAATTTGAATGCACTAATAACACAAATTATTATATTGAGAAAGTGATAGAACTGTGTTAATATAACTTTAGGCTACAAAGAAATCTCAAAAAAGTAAATCAATCTAAATACAAGTACACGAGTTTCAAGTGGCATACTAAGATCACATTACAACAATTAAAGTTTGTGGGAATTTGAATTCTAAGAAATATATTGATTTTGCATTATGGGAATTCTTACCATCGATGCTCATGAGGTCTAACATAGAGGTTGATATTTCAATTTTTTACATTATGTTAAATACACAAATTGTTGTTTGGGGCCCTTTCTTAGAATTTCTATGTAATTTTGGTGCGTCTTTAGCTTCACTAATGATCTCATTAGAAGCTAATTTCTGGTTGAGAGGTTTGGAGTTGTAATACCTATAAAATTAAAGCTTCCTATTTAGTCAATTACTATTATATTTTCAGCTCTATAGAGTAGTGCATGGAGTCCTCTCACTTGCAATTTTGAAAACCTTCACAATATGGCAAGTGCAAACTAGAATGAATGCAATAGAACATTGAACTAGCTCATTTCCTCCTCCAAGAATATTATCCAAGGAGAGTCATGTGATGGAGTTATAGGTGAAAAACTTTAGTTTGTGATGGAGTTCTTCATAAATACAAGCAGGGCATCAAAGTTGTAAATCTATTTATATAAGTTATGTAGTCTTTGTTGGGTTACTTCAAGTTTTTATCAGCATGTTGCCTTGTGAAAGTTGAGTAAAATGTGAGATATGGTTGAGCATTTTGTAATTGATAAGGTATAATTAATTTCATTGTTTGTTTATAGGTTTTTTAAAAGAGTGTTGAAAATCAACATTTTACATCATCACTATTCCAAAGATTCAATGCTAACGCAGTTACCTGTGTTTGGCAAGTAATTGTTTTAGTTCACTGACAAAAGTGAATTGAATGAGCTAGACACCAAATTCACACATTTCATAAAATGATTCCAAGGTCTCCTTACCATATCCATGTCTGGCATAAGCCGCAAGCATTGATGTCCATGAAATAACATTCTTTCTTGGGAATTTTCAAAAACATATCCAATGCCTCTTCCACCTCATCCAGTAGACTATTATGTGAAAACCACGCAATCTAAACATTCCAAGAGATAACATTCCATTCATGCATTTTATTAAACAATTTCAAGGTCTCTCCAACAAACACATTTTGTGGATACCCAACAATTAAAAAATTCAAATATATTACATATGGTCAACCATTTTATAAAACACTTGGTTGCATCCTCCAAATACCCTCATTTTACATACATATCCATAAGAGAATTTCCTACAAACATAGTAGATTGAAACAAGATGATGATAATCTAATGACTTTATCCTTAGTGTTATATTCTCCATACATCATCATATACAAAAAAAACACACCAACTCACTATTAAGACCATTCAAAAATGCTAATCTAATATTTCTATAAGCATTATCACAAATCCATATCAATCCAAAATCATCTAAACTAAAATATATCAGCATGTCCATGATAATATCATAATTCTTTTACCTTGAATCTGCAAATGGGAGGTGTTAGCACTAGAATTCACCCTCCGATTGCATAGAAGGTAAGCCCAGTACCCATCATTTTATATGTCACAATGAATAAATTTAATGAGGTCAAATGGGTAAGACTCAGGATAATATCATTTTAACTCAGAAAACTAGACCAGCGTGCATAAGCAATTGAGGTCTTGATCAAATTAAGTCAGTAAGTTGTAGTAAAGGCGAATAGGAGGAAGAATTGGTGAGGAGAGTGTAGAGGTCTGCTATGGACATCAGGTCTTCTAGAAACTTAAGGAGGAAAGACTTCAAACACAAGATCCTCTTGAATTCAAAGCTTCAGGAAACTGAAGAACATCATAACAACATTGTAATCAAACATCCATCACAATACAGCTATGACAATCCATGTGAATCCTTCAATCATGGATACTTCGGTATTGGAGGCAAATACAATGAAGAAGAAAGATGACTTAGATTAAACAAGAAGTTCAAATCAAGTTACATAACCAGAGAACCAATATGCTTAATCAAAATTTTACAATGTGGGAGCCTTGCTCAACCATCCGACCTTAAAAAATTATAAAAAATACATACTTATACTTAGACTGACTACAACCACCGGAGGAGTGATCGAGTCATGCGTTCAAGGCTTGACTTCTGCGTCTTCACTGCAGATTGTGCATGCAGTCTCCTATCAGATGCAAGCTCTTACATATGAACCTTCTCTGTTAAACTGCGCATGCAGCTCTATATCAGACGCGAGCTCAGGTTTGTCATTCCTTTCTGGCTTTCCATTTATGTGGTGAGACGAGGTTTCAACCCCCTCCCTCACTTTCATTAACTACCTTCATCGGGATTAGGACGGGCATGAGTCAACTCTGCACCTGGAAAACTTGTTGGTCGCACTCTGAATACTTGCCACCTGTGCTTTTGCTGGGCCTTTGTAGAGAGAACTGGTAGCCAGATGTGGAGGAAGGCGATGGCACAAACTCACATGGAACAACGAGTGAGCGATGACCATGTGGAAGGATGCGGCGATGGAGTGGTGATTGGGAATGCGTGGGTGCCAGTATATAGGAGATGAGGTGTAAAGGAATGAGGGTTATGTGGAAAAGGGAGAGGACATGGAGGTAGAGGGGAGTGACAGGTCAGGGGTAAACGACGATAACGGTGGAGGGGACATGGAGTGGGAGTGGAAGATACATGTTGGGAGATGAGATGGGGGAGAAATGAAAATGGACAGGGACAGGCGTGCGTTCGGGCGAGTGGAGAACAGGTGTCGGCAGGAGCATGGGCAGTATTGGGAGGTGGTAAGTTGGTTAGCTCGGAGGGGGGGTGGGTGGTAAGCGGTAAAGCGCTGGGGGGGGGTTGTTCAAGTTGTTGTGGAGGTGAAACATCTGTGGGGCGCCTGCGTCCGAAAACCACCAACTCGGACCCCTGCCCCATTAAAGGCAGAAGGTTGGGAGGGGTCAGATATCGGATGTGGATCGTAGATCTGAGTGCGCGTTGCTCAGCCATTGATATCTGCATGCTCCTTAGCACAACACGCCAAATGGTCAAGTCCCCCATATAATTAAGATAAAAACATAAAGTGGGTCGTGCCAAGATCCCTTTCTTGCATTGTTTCGCCAAGGGTTTATTTCCTAAGGGAAAAACACCCTTCTATAAAAAAATATGTGCTAACATTAGGCTCCATGGGGGATAGAGACCTCCCTGTGAGGCTCTAAGAACTTCAGTAGCTTCAATGCTTGATCTTAGGGCTATGGGGTCAGCTATTAAAACAAAAAGAAGAATGATATTTACAATGGCATGAAAAATCCACTCATGGCTTAAGAAAAGAACCTTTTTAGAAAATTCCCATTACAGGGCCACCAAAAACTTCAGCATCCTCCAAATTTTGCACTTTGTAAGTATTATTTGAAAACACCTCAGAAAATTTGAAGGGTCCAATCCACAGGGCTTCAAATTTACCATGCTTGCCTTTGTCTTGATTGGGTGCATCCCATTTGAGTACTAGATCTCCTAGCTATAAATATTCTCTACTTACCTTCCTATCAAAATCCTGCTTGGTCTTCTGTTGATGGTCATGTACTTTGTCCAGTAATTGTTCTCTAGTCTGCTACACTTCTACCAGCTGTTGTATTCTTCTGATCATATCATCAGGTTCCTCTTGGTAGTCTTTGAATAATTTTTCCATAGGCAAGGCAAGATGAGAAGGAAAAATGGCCTCAAATCCATACACAAGCTAAAAAGGAGAGACACCAAGAGACCTTTTTGTTGTCACTCTATCAGCCCACAAAGCAAATTTGAGCTTTGAGTCCCATGCTTTCTTGTTGTCCTCTAACAGTATTTTAATGATCTTTATAAGGCTTTTGTTAGAGGACTCTATAGGTCCATTCCCTTGGGGGTAGTAAGGAGTAGAGTGAATCAATGCAATTCCAAATTGTTCACAAAATTGGATCAATGGCTCAACCTTGAAAAATGTAGCATTATCAGTGACAATTCTGCTCAGACAACCAAATGTTGCCATAATATCCTCAAGAAAACCAATGATTACTTTATGAGAAGCACTCCTTGTGGGGATGGCTCCTATCCACTTGGTAAAGTAATCCGTGGAAGTCAATATCCACCTGTGTTGACCATTGGAAGCAGGATGAATTTCCCCAATAAAGTCTAGGCCCCACTGCTGAAAGGGGTCTGAAGCTACCACTGGCTTCAATGGAAAAGACTTGAGCTGCTGCTTTCCAGAGAATTTTTGACACTTAACACAAGCCCTGATCTTTGCACAAACATCGGTGAATAGACTAGGCTAGAAATACCCAGCCCTAAGAATCTTATAGGTTGTAGTTCTCCAGAAGTGATGTCCCCCACATAAACTGTCATGAAAATCAAACATAATCTTTTGGGCCTCTCGTGGGTCTAAACATCTCAAAATCACTCCCAGAGGGTCTTTCCAGTAAAAGACTTGATCAATAAGATAGTATTTAATAGCTTTAATCTTCAATGCTCTCACCTTGTTTTTCCCCATACCATCAGGAGGCTGGAGATTTTGCAGAAAAAATATAACGTCCTTGTACCAAGCACATTTTGTCAATGTAGGGTTGACTTGAGAATCTTTATCAGACAACTCATCTTGTTGATTTTCTAGGAAGTGTTGATGAAATTAACCCCCAAATATTTGCAATTAGATTCAGCCAGCAACCTAGCTAAACCTTGGCCTTTAACCAATTTGGTGGTTTTTATTTCAAGATCAAATTCAAGGATTTTGGCAATCCACTTGCTCCTCCTTCCGTCCATGTCAGGCTGAATGAGAAGCTCTTTCATTGAAGATGAAGGGACAAATGCAATGACTTTTGAATGCAAAACATAGACCTTGAAAGCCTTGAGTTCTTTAACCAAAGCACATGCATGTTTTTCAATGATATCATATTTCATCTCTGCATCTCTCAATGCCCTACTGAAAAAGGAAATGGGATGCTCTAACCCTTGAGGTTTTTTCTGCAATAAAACAATTGCTACTGTGTCAAATGAAGCAAAGGAAAAAATCAGAAAATTATTGGAGTAATTAGGACTGATGAACATAGGTGCTTCAGTCAAGGCCTTCTTTATTTGATCGAAATAATTACGAGATTCAATAGTCCATTTGATTTCATTTCCTTTCCTCAACATGGTTGTAATATGCTTTACCAATTTAGAAAAATTAGAAACAAACCTTCTCAGAAAATTAATTTTCCCCAAGAATGACTGAACTTCTTTCTTGGATCTAGGGAGTGACAAGGTTTGGATGGTTGCCACCCTACTGGGATCAATCCTTACCCCCTCAGCTGATACTATGTGCCCCAGTAACTTTCCCTCCTTCATGGAAAACAATGACTTTTTGGGATTTAGAGAGAAACCGAATATTTTGCATTTCAAGAAGACCTTTCTCAGATGATAACAATGTTCTTGATCAGAACTAGAAAATACTGTGATGTCATCTAGATAGATGACTACAAATCTATCTTTTTCTCCAGTGAAGGCAATGTCCATAGATCCCTGGAAGGTTGCCCCTATGTTCATCAATCCAAAGGGCATCTTAGCATACATAAATGTACCCCAAGAAGTAGTGAATGTTGTATGTTCTCTGACTTCAGGCAAGACAAAGATCTGATTGTAGCCAGAAAATCCATCAATCATGGACATCCTAGATGCACCTATCACCATCTGTAATATGTGCTCCATCTTTGGCAAGGGGTAATTATCCTTCTTAGAGCTTCTGTTCAGGTTCCATAAATCGACACAAAGTCTGATTTCTCCATTCTTATTTTAACTGGGACCAGGTTGGATACCCATTTCGAATACCTCAAAGGAATGATAATCTTGGCATCCAAAATCTTTTTTACCTCTTTTTCCATCATAGGTAGCAACATAGGATTATTTGTCTCAATTTCTGCCTAAATGGTTTGGCCTCTTCCTTCAATGGGATCTTATGCTCAATGATACTTGTGTTGTGTGTTTTGATATCTTCATATGTCTAGGAAAACACATCAACAAACTCTTTTAACAGTTCATCATATTCATCTCTTTTTGTCCCCCTGACAAGCTGCTTGACAACTTGACAAATTTTGGATCCTTGTCTGTGCCAATATTGCACTCAGTTACATCAACATCCTCAATTGAACCTTTACCCTTCACTGCCACATCATTCCTGTCAAATAGTCTTTCCAGAGGGACTAGTCCCTTTGGAATATGATTTCTAGGAAACTGGACAATATGATGATTAGAAATTTTGTTTAAGAAAACATCAGCATGATGATTACTTTCGGAATCATGATCTTGGTCAATATGTAATGCAAATACCTCACCAACAGTCTCAAGGAATCTTTTGATCTCAAGATCATCCTCAAATACTTTCCAATGCTTGACATTGTCAGGTATAGAGGGTCTATATTTCACTTCTATATCATACTTGAGCTTAGGTGGAAAAGGGACTCTGAAATTAATTGCTGAAATAACCAAAGAATCAACCATGGTATTCTCTTCTCTTGGAATAAATGAAATGTTGAAATCTGAAAAAAAACTATCAACCAGGTACCACACTTCATTTCTATAATTCCTTAGCCTACAATGCTTAGCTTGATAAATATTTCTGATCTGATTGATGATTAATTCAACATCCCCAAACACTGATATCTCCTCAATCCCCATGTCTTTTGCAACCCTCAAACCCAAAACAAGAGCTTCATACTCTGCCACATTATTGGTAGCTTAAAATTCTAACTTGTAGGACAAAGATATAGTCTCTTGAGTAGGTGAAAAAAAGACCACTCCAGCACCAACACCTTCCCTAGAATAGGCTCTGTCAAAGAACATCTTCCAAACATAAGTGAATGGAGGAGAATCTTCAAAAAAATAAATGGACTGCTTTCTGATTTCAAGAGGAGGTTAAGGAGAATTAGTGAGCTGCAATAAACTGGATCCCAAATCAGTATCAAGTGCAAAAATAGGATGGTTGGTGGGGTTTGCTTCATCGCTAATAATGTAGGCCAACTGAGCTTCCCTGTAAAGTCTTCTATGCTCTCCCCCAAACAAAGGAATGGTAGCATATGTGAGGTCCATCTGCAAGGTTCCCCCAAGTATTTTTATCCAAGATTTTGACAAGAGCATGCAAAACTTGGGGCAAACATCAACTGCCATGATATCCATGACCACACTTTTCATGGGAAACTGAAACAAGGTCACAACCAGATCCTTGATGACCCCAAGACACTGCACCTTCCTAGAATCAAAAGAATATAATTCATGGTAAGTCTTTGTGATTTCTAATCCAAGTTCATCCATGACAGTTTTGGGCATGAGATTATGAGATGCACCTGAGTCCATCAAACAATTATGCAACACCTTATCATGTATGTTCAATGATGTATAGAATGGAGGGGATGAATCATCTCTATCTTCTATCAAAGGACCTAAGATGATTGTTGGCTTCTCAATTTGAAGATTTATTGAATCAGTGGCATTTGAGGAAGGTTCGGGCTGCAACATTTTGGAAACATATTCTTTAAATTCTACATTTTTTATCAATTCCACAAAAGGTACAGGGATCCTAATATTTTGAATCTCATGCTCAAAGCTAAAAGAGGAAGAAATCTTTAAAATTTCCTTTACTTATGGGAAAGGGCTTTTGACTTCTGGTGGGGGGTTCTGTGCTTTCTTACCTTTGCTTCTTTCAGCTACATCTTTAGTAGGATTCTCTGTTGTAGTAGGCTGATCAAGAATGTCAGACTTCCCTTCTTTATTTTTGGACCTGAGATTATATTTGTTTGGACTGCTATTGGTCCTCTCCCCCTTACTCAGCTCATTTAGTTGGTTGTCCATGAGAGATTCCTCGTATATAGATTGGTTTAAATGGGGAAATGAGGAGGTGTCTCCAAGACAATGGATTTCGGGATCAACCTCTTCTTCCTCTCCTTCTTCATCAGTAACAAGGTTATTTTGGAGAGGGGATTGGATTCTCTTATCATCCCTATCCATGTTTCTTTGATTTCTTTGGATAATCTGAGGGGTGTTATTTGGTCTTTTGAAGTTACCCCTATTTTCAACATTAGGGGGATTCCTATAGCTCTGCTTTCCTTCTAGTTTCAACCTTTCCACCTCAGCAGAAAGTGACTTTACCAGTATGGTAAATTCGTCTACTCAAGGGTAGGCAACAAAGGAACCATAGGTTGAAGCTTCAGACCTCCCCTTTCCTTTGTCTCTATCATCCTTGCTCCTAAGTTTGTCAATTGCCAATATATTGGACTCTATTTCTAGGGCTGCATCTTGCATATGAACCAAGGAAGTAACTCTTCTTTCTCTTAACAGGAGGCAGAAATCAGGGTCGAAAGCACTAGCATAAGTAATTTTGGCAGAGGTTTCTGTAGGTTTAATCTCAGCAAGAATATTATTATACATTTTATTAAACCTCTTTGAAAATTCAGAAACAGATTCCCCTTCTTCTTTCTTAAGTACTCCAAACTCTCTAATATAGTAAATGAAATATTTTTTATCCCCCCAATGTCTTAAGAATGCATCATATAGAGTTTCAATCCCATCAATAGATCCAGGAGCCAAGGCCCTAAACCATTTCCTAGCCTCTTCGTCAAGGCTATGAACAAAAATTATCATCCATACACCCTTGTTCATAATGACATAATTGTTTGCATAACTATAAAAGGTCGCAAGGTTCTCTTCTGCAGTTATGTCTCCCTCACCCATGAACTTAGGCAACTGATTAAGGTGGCCACTGGCTGGGAGATCATTCAGAGGCCGAGGCAGGACAAGAGGGGAATATCTAGTAGCTACTGTGGCATCCATTATGTTCCTAGGGGGATTAGCACCTGCCATTGGGATATGAACTGGAGGAGAACAAGGAGGAGATGAAGTTTGAACAAGGGATACTGGAACTGTGTTTCTGGGAGAAAGGGGAAACAACTAAGGATTTGGAGAAAAGGCTACAAGGTTGAAGGGAACAGAGGTTTCCCCTTCTGTAAATGCAACAACTCTAATAGGGGGAGGAGTGGTAAAGCCCAGAGTGGGAAAGTCTTCCAAGGTCCTGGGTTTAAACCACGGTACAACTTCAGGGGAAACAAGAGTGTCAAAGCTTTCTCCTTCCAAACAGAGACTAGGAGGGGAGAAATCAACATGAACACTCCCAAACTTTAAATTTCTGGAAACTATAATAGGTGGTATGGCAGGAGAATGAGAAGCAACTACTGGAGTTTTTAAAGAAGGATTATGAAAATTTCCAGAAATACCTGGTACAACAACCGAAGTACCTTCCTGAAGGGTCTTTCTTTTTTTGATAATTTTCTCTGGGTCAGCTTCAGGTGTTGCTAGAGGAAAATGTGGAGTAGACCTCATGCGTCTACCTTTCAGAGCCACAACTGAAACAATGGAGTTGAAATAGTGGAGTCGCCAGGTGCAAGCTGCAATCTTTGATGGTTCTGATATCTGATGCACCTTCAGAATCAGAAGCTCTTTGTCATTCTATCCCAAGGAAATGTCTTCAATTCATTCCCCGACAATGACACCAAGAATGTTAACACTAGAAGTCACCCTCCGATTGCATAGAAGGTAAGCCCAGTACCCATCAAGTTATATGTCACAATGAATAAATTTAATAAGGTCAAATGCGTAAAACTCAGGATAATATCATTTTAACTCAGAAAACTGGACCAACATGCACAAGCAATTGAGGTCTTGATCAACTTCAGTCAGTAATTTGTAGTAAAGGTGAATAGGAGGAAGAATTGGTGAGGAGAGTGTAGAGGTTTTCTATAGACATTAGGTCTTCCAACAACCTAAGGGGGGAAAAACTTCAAACATAAGATCCTCTTGAATTCAAAGCTTCAGGAAACTGAAGAACATCATAACAACACTATGATCAAACGTCCATCACAATACAACTATAACAATCCATGTGAATCCTACAATCATGGATACTTCGGTATCATAGGAAAATAAGATGAAGAAGAAAGATGACTTAGATTAAACAAGAAGTCTCAAATCAAGTTACATAACCAGAGAACCAGTATGCTTCATCAAAATTTTACAATGCGGGAGCCTTGCTCAACCATCCGACCTTAACAAAATATCAAAAATACATACTTATACTTAGACTAACTACAACCACCGGAGGAGTGATCGATTCATGCATTCAAGGCTTGACTTCCGCGTCTTCACTGCAGACTGTGCATGCAGTCTCCTGTCAGACGTGAGCTCTTACGTCTGAACCTTCTCTGTCAAACTACGCATGCAACTCTCTATCAGACGTGAGCTCATGTATGCCAGTCCTTTTTGGATTTCCATTTATGCAGTGAGACGAGGTTTCAACCACCTCCCTCACTTTCATTAACTACCTTCATCGGGATCAGGACAGGCATGAGTCAACTCTGCACTTGGAAAACGTGTTGGCCGCACTCTGAATATCTTCCACCTGTGCTTTTTCTTGGCCTTTACAGAGAGAACTGGCAGGTAGATGTGGAGGAAGGCGATGGCGAGTTTGCGAGGCGATGGTGCAATGATCCGTCAGGATTTTTTGAATGACTATGGTTGAGTGTTTTAAATTGCATGCATTAATTGACCATTGGGAAACTTAATGAAAGAGCGAGAAAAGAAAATGAATTATGCAGCCATTAACATATTTGCAGATCTGAAAAGAAATGAAAAACAACAAACCATAATGCACAGGTTGATAACGGAGTTCGGCACAACTTTGCCTATGTCTCCGGGCCTTTTCTCTGTGAGGGAGGCTTCTTTATTTCTGTTCAAAAGATTAATAGTACATCTTTGCAATGCCGAATGGCTTCTAGACTGATCTGGTCATGTTCGCCCAGATCTCTAGAATCTTGCACAAAAAACGGCACCTGAAACGGATGTCCCGAGCTCTCAGAAATCGTCTGACAACATCTCCTCCTCAACAGCTTCCCTGCCTCAAACTGGCTTAGACCTGGCTTTGCCTCAGCATCTCTGCTCTCCAAAACCGTCAAAAAGCTGTCCAAAAGCTCTCCCATGGCCTCAAAATGGCCTTGGTTAAATAGTGGGGGAGTTAGTTGTCCATCTCCAACTTCCTCCACGAATTTAGGCTCTAAAAATGCCCAATAACTCCCAAAAATGAGTTAATTACATTAATAATGGGCTAACAATGGTTAAAAACCCAAAATTGGTTGAAAAACCACTTTGAAACTATATAATATGGTTAAAACGGGCTTAAGCCCCTTAGTCTTGGGCGCGCGCTCCTTTGGCAAGGTTATATGGACTCCATATGGCCAAGCGCTTAGCCCAAAGGGCTAAGCGCTGGCCCCTCTCCTCCTTTATGCGCAATACCATACAATATAATTAATA
>ML795293.1:73215-83997 GCA_009831015.1 Picea engelmannii
CCTTTATGCGCAATACCATACAATATAATTAATATTGTGGGTTTTAATAACATAAAATAATGTGGTGCATTGGTTACAGGACTAAAGTGAAGGCGCTTAGGCTTAGTGGTTGGTCATGGGTTCAAAACCCATGGACCCCAAAACCTTTTGAAACCTGCCACTTTGACTTTGACTGGGTTCCACGTGGCTGCCCATGACTGGGCCACGTGGCACTTTCCCATTCGACGGACAAATGCCACTTGTCAACCATTGACTGGTCCAATTGCCTGCCACATGTCTGCCCTGTCAGCAAACCTGTCCAATCACCATCAGCCAGAGAGTGCCACATCATCTCCTGCACATTCAACATGATGACATCAACGTTGACTTTTTGACCAGTTGACCTTTGACTTTTTACCTGTTTGGGCTTCCGATCAGAACGCGATAACTTTCGCATACAGAGTCCGTTTGACAAAGTAAATATACCGCCGGAATTGGGAAGACGAGACAGACGCAATGGTGTTGGTTTCGTTAGATTTTGAGCACTTTCATTTTTGAGCATTTTTCATGCCCTAACAGGCTTCTGAATCCGATTTTGGAGCATGCAAACTCACATGTAACAACGAGTGAGTGATGACCATGTGGAAGGATGCGGTGACAGAGCGGTGATTGGGAATGCGTGGGCACCAGTATATGAGAGATGAGGTGTAAAGGCGTGAGGGTGATGTGGCAAAGGGAGAGGATGTTGAGGTAGAGGGGAGTGACAGGTCAGGGGTAAGCGACGATAATGATGGAGGGGACATGGAGTGGGAGTGGAAGACAGATTTCGGGATATGAGAGGGGGGAGAAATGACAATGGACAGGGACAGGCGTGCGGTCGGGTGAGTGGAGGATAGGTGTCGGCAGGAGCGTGAGCAGTATTGGGAGGTGGTAAGGTGGTTAGCTCGGAGGGGGGGAGGGGGGGGGTGGTTAGCGGGATCTGAGTTGTTGTGGAGGTGACACGTCTGTGGGGGGGCTGCGTTAGAAAACCACCAACTCGAACCCCCCCGTTAAAGGTAGAAGGTCAGGAGGGGTCCGATATCATATGTGGACTGTAGATCTGAGTAGATGTGGACTGTAGATCTACGTGCTCCTTAGCATAACGCGCCAAACAGTCAAGTCACCCATAGACTTAGGATAAAAACATAAAGTGGGTCACGCCAAGACCCCTTTCTTGCATTTTTTCTCCAAGGGGTTATTTCCTAAGGGAAAACACCCTTCTATCAAGAATATGTGCTAACAGGAGGTCTAAGAAAGGAAGTGTAGATGGGGGGGATTATTAGGAATAAATAACTTCAAGGGCACTATTACTAGGGAAGCATTATCATTTTTATTGTACTCCAAAGAAGAGAATGGTTCTTGATTTAAATTTGGAGGTAATCAAAATTTAGCAAAAATATAAACATATATTTGGGATCAATAGGATGGATGGAAATACAAGGTGTTTAGAGGTGGGAAGGAGTGGAATTTGTTGCAATAGTATTTCACCCAATTCAATCAATAAAAGGTAGGACTAGATTGTTTAGAATAAACACATTTAATAAAAAACATGTGCTAAGTAGTTGCAAGAGCAAGGATTGAATCCAATCCAATAGCCACTTAGTACTAAAAAAGTTGATCTAATTGAATCTAAATGGCCTAGACCAAAAACCAATACCATTATGTGAAAAATCCTCTATCGACTTGTTATCACTCAAATTCTCACTAGATGGAAAACGTCCTAACCACAATGGGAGAGCCTAGGGGAAACTACTATGCAAGCCATCCATTGTTACCTCAGTGGTCTTTTCTCTCGCTTTAGACTAAGGAGAAAGAATTTCTAACGTAGGGAGGTGTCCCTGAAATCAACCTAACAAAACATTGAAGATTGAAAGTGATATTAGCTTAAGTTTATTATTAATGTAACTAAACAAACAATCAAGTTTCCCTTAAAAAGTGAAACACGTGTGATAAAGATGTGAAAGAAATGTGATGCAATGAGTAAAAATTAATTTATTAAATCAACCAAAGTATGCATGTAATCATAATACCATGATATGCCATGATTCCAAAATTTGTTACCAATAGTTAACCGTGAAAGAAAATGTGTTAGTAGTTAACCATGAAAGAAAATGTGAATTTGATATATGAAAACAAGTGTAAAACCATCCACAAGATATGTTAAAGTGTTGGGATATTTGTAACAATGGTTTAGATTTATCACCACATATTTATTATCAATATTGGAGATTTAACCAAAGAGAATATGTTGAAATAGTTATGGAATAAATATCATGTATCATAAAGTCATCCATGTTATTATAAAGAGAAATTACATGCACACTGAAATTTATTCATGAATGATCTGGGTTATTTTCAGCACGAAATGAGAGCGGAGATATAAAAAATAAATTCACAGAGATATCTCGGATATCCAATAATATAATAGAAATGTATCAGAGATGCAACCATAAACACAGAGATACAATAATACAGATTTTTCTATGAATGAGCGAAAATGTACAAAGACTGTAAAAATACAGAGTGAAAGACTCGCTAGAATGGTGGCAGCTTATCTCTGAGAAGATGATTTTACAATGAGGCTCCAAAGGACTTTTTATCATAAAGAAAATCCAAAACCCTAACCCTGGAAGATGAAAAGCCAACAGTTTTGTGGACCCCGTTTTGGGTAGTTTGGTGTATCAACTTCCCGAGGGTGTAACTTTGGTATACGATCTTTGTTTGGGTCGTACGATAGCTCGTTGGAAAGGTATAGTCGAGGAGATTCATTTAGGGGGCTCAATCAGAGCCTTTGGCTCTCTTGATAAGATTTATCCCAAAAAAACCTTCATTTAGGCCCTCAAAATGGCCCCGAAAGTTAAAAACTGCTAAAAATAGTAAATTACCAAAATTGCCAGAAAATTGTTTTGAGCTAGTTGGAAAAGGTGGGTGGCCACCAATATCCACCTGGATCAATCCTCCCTCCTTAAGAAGCAATGGTATCCATTGCGTTGAGTGTCTGAGGGAGAGGAAAAAGCATTTGTTGAATCTGCATCTTGATGAGTTACTTGCCTTGTTGGAGAAGTTGCGTTGCTTAGCTTGTTGAAGGTTGTCACGAAAATGTGGCTCGAAGGGTTGGACCTTTTTAACTAGTCTGGATACATGAGATGCCTATGTGCAGGAGGAATCTTTACACTTTGTTGCAATCTTGTCGGCCTGCTTCTGTTGGATATAAGGTGCTTGGGTCGAGGCTGTAATGGTTGCAATATTCTTTTGTTCGCCTTTTGAACAGATTGCGAAGAAGTTGAATTTTGTAATATGAGATACTACCTTGCGACACTGTTTAGGTGGAACAGTAGTTGGAAATACCTTTGGTATTATGTAGATATGACCCCCCAGAGAAACAATGACACTGCAGGGTCGAGACTCATAAACGACATGGCACTTCCACATATATGGTTGGCCCAAGAGAACATCACATACATCCAGTGGGGAAACATCACATAATACCTCATCCTTGAAGGGCTGGATGTCGTATGACAATCAACATTGTTGGATGACACAGAGATCTCGTCCCTGGCGAAGCCACCCGATGTTGTATGGTTGCGGGTGTGGTGTTGTCGACAATCCCAACTGTTTGACGACCTCTACTGAGATGAGGTTCTCCTGGCTTCCGCTATCAACAATAAAATGTAGTGGGGTCCCCTTCACCCACATTTGTGAATGAAAAAGGTGCTCCCCCTCTTCAAGATATGTTGGTTCTTCTGATTGAATTGTTGCGGTCGCAACAATAGCAGTGGGGTCTGCATTGATGATCTGTATTTTACCAGTATTTTCAAAATTAGATTTTGAATCATGGTTCGGCTCCTTGTCTTTGATCTCGGCCACCAATGACTGTTTTGAGTGACATTCCTCGGTGTTGTGCCAGAGGATTTTGTGGAAATCACACCATTTTCCAGTGTCCTTCTTTGTCTTCCTGTGACCCTTATTTTCCTGTGGTTTGGATTGGTTTTCGGGAGACTGTTTGTTAGGGCCATCTTTATCATACTTTGGTTGTTGTATATTTGTAGACCCAAAATCCCGTTTGTTCTGGTGCTTAAATTTCTTCTCGATTTTAACATCATATCGATAAGCAACACTGAGTGATGAGATGTCCAGAAAATCCATTTTAGTTTGGATGTATTTGTGTAGATCCCCACTGTACTTCAGAACCAAATGTCATTCGGAGTCTTTGATACCTAGCTTGGTGCGCAAGGTATGGAAGGTATTGGTGAACTCCAGAACTTCTTGGCCCCTCTCTTGCTACAGTGTGGTCCATCTCATGTACTGGTCCTCATAGTTGTCAACGAGATAATATTGTTCCTTTACCGCATCCACAAAAAAATCCCAAGTGGGGGGGGGCATATATTCCAGACTCCACTATGGAACTTTGCTCCCAGTAAGTTTCCCACCAATGTTTGACATGGGGGAGAGCTTTAAAGAGTGTGAAGGTGATCTTTTCCCTGTCGGAAAAATTATGAACAGAGAATTAACCTTCTAACATATTTAACCATTTGCCTAAGGAATCCACATCTATCTGACCTTCAAATATGAGAATATCAAAATTAACCTGTACCTTGAAAGGAGAGGTGATTCAAAAGTGGTTGTTTGATGAATATGCACATTTTTCTATTGGGAGGCATTGAAGGTTGTGGGAAAAATTCTCCATCATTTCATCCCTCTGTCACGTGAGAGCTTGCTCAAGCAACAGATTGATAGAATCGTCTGCTCCGTTTTTTTCTTTTCTTCCGTCGTGGAGGGTTTCTTGAGCATGCGAGAGAGATTGTCTTCAAGAGAGACAAGCTCGAGACCCAACTTGCTATACTCAGACCTCGTCGGGGACATGCACTGAAAAAAACGATCAAGAGTAGCCTGCTCTGATACCACTAATCCGGATTATTTTCAGCACAAAATGAGAGCGGAGATATAATAAAGCAATGTACAGAGATATCTCGTATATCAAATAATATAACATAAATGTATCAGAGATGCAACCATAAACACAAAGATACAGTAATACACAATTTTCTATTAATGAGCGAAAATGTGCAAAGATTGTAAAAATATAGAGTGAAAGACTCGCTAGAAGGGTGGAAGCTTATCTATGAGAAGATATGTGTCTGCTACTCACATTCGCAAGAAGATGATTTTACAATGAGGCTCCAAAGACCTTTTTATCATAAAAAAAATCCAAAACCCTAACCTCGGAAGATGAAAAGCCAACAGTTTTGTGGACCCCGTTTTGGGTAGTTTGGTGTATCAACTTCCCGACAGTGTAACTTTGGCATACGATCTCCGTTTGGAGTGCACAATAGCTCGTTGGAAAGGTATAGTCAAGGAGATTAATTTAGAGGGCTCAATCAGAGCCTTTGCCTATCATTGAGAATATCAATCCCAAAAAACCTTCATTTAGGCCCTCAAAATGGTCCCAAGAGTTAAAAACTGCTAAAAATAGCAAATTACCAAAATTGCCAAAAAATTGTTTTGAGCCAGTTGGAAAAGGTGGGTGGCCACTGATATCCACCTGGATCAATGAACCAACATTCATATTAGTGAATTAGTGACATCCATACATGTGGAAGTTAAGGTATTGTTCTAGATGTACAAAGTGACATCCATACATGTGGAAGTTAAGGTGTTGTTCTAGATGTACAGAGTGACATCCATACAGGTGGAAGTTAAGGTGTTGTTCTAGATGTCAGATTTATCATGTAATGATGTACCCGACAACGCTCATAAACCCATATCAAGTATAAAATTGTCAAGACAAGTCTGATTTTGCAGTGATGCATACAAATTCAAGTTAAACAATTCATATATGTGTGAAGCCAATAAATAAAAATGACTAGTTTAGTTGTTGCTTTCATATTTAGAGAACATTCATCAAACATTCATCAAGACATCCANTATATATATATATATATATATATATATATATATATATATATATATATATATATATATATATATATATATATATATATATATGGTTTATAGGCTAGTGAGCCAGTATAATTTTGGGCCAGAGTGTCTATAATGTTTGGGTCAGAGTGCATGTAATGATCAAAGACTGGAGAGCTTAGCATAGTAAATTGTACATACCACTGATTAATAAAATACATCATTTATGTTAACCAAGTCAAACAAAAGAGTATGGGGTGATAGGACTCCACGAGAGGGAAAATGGGATAAAGGTTTAAGGAAAGGGGGCTAAGCCAATAAATAATAAAACAATCCTAAGCCTAAGTCCAATTTCATAGATTATTTCCTAAGTTCATAAGTGGTGGGAATGTGGTCCTTGAGTGCCACTTGTCAAAATAGTGACATGCTAGTGAGATAGTTTAATCTTGGACCAAAGTGCCTATAATGTTTGGGTCGGAATGCATGTAATGATCAAAGGCTAGAGAGACTAGCATAGTAAATTGTACATACAACTAATTAATAAAATACATCATTTATGTAAACCAAGTCAAACAAAAGAGTATGGGGGGATAGGATTCCATGAGAGGGAAAATGGGATAAAGGCTTAAGGAAAGGGGGCTAAGCCAAGAAATAATAAAATAATCCTAAGCCTAAGTCCAATTTCATACATTATTTCCTAAGTTCATAAGTGGTGGGAATGTGGTCCTTGAATGCCACTTGTCAAAATAGTGATACACATATTTAAAGTATGGTCTTAGTAGACAAGTCGTTCATTCCATCATTGTTCCTTGCCATTCTTGCTTTGGTATGTGGGGTGTGAGCTAGTGAGCCATTGTAAACCTGTTTCTTGGTGAACCCTATGAATCCTAGGTGGATTTGGGTGGACAATTATCCTTGGGTTTCCTTGGGGAAGGTTGGAACCCTAGAGAAAGAATTGTGTAGGTAGGATTGCCCATTGTGTGAGGCCTAGAGAGTGTCTAGAGACTTCATTATTGCAGTTGGATTTCTTGGAGTTACAACTCCGAGACTTCCCGAAAATGGTCATATTCTTGTGTTTTCCTTCTAAAATCAAATTCTCTTGAGATTCAAAAAAAATGTAAAAGATATATTTTCATCAACATCTAGAAGATCATTTTAATCACAATGTTTTAGCACTTTTCAATAAGAGATTTTCCTCAATCTCTTACATTGTGTACAACCACATACAACTCTTGTTTTGAAATAAACAACCTACTCATTTATATCGCAACCTACCTCATGCAACACATTAAATGTGGATAGTTATGGGAAATTCACTCCATATATGAGGTCTCCCATATGAATCATGTGGAATAGTGTGAAATCATGCGCCAAAATGAGTATGAAAAATTGGAAGAGGTCAAACGTTATGATAAATATGAACTTGAATAATTTACAACAAATTATTAATCATTAATACGGAAGTGTATACATTATAGCAATGAAATAATAATCATTTATTTATTGTTAATATGGTTTATTTAAGAAAACTAANGGGATAAAGGTTTAAGGAAAGGGGGCTAAGCCAATAAATAATAAAACAATCCTAAGCCTAAGTCCAATTTCATAGATTATTTCCTAAGTTCATAAGTGGTGGGAATGTGGTCCTTGAGTGCCACTTGTCAAAATAGTGACATGCTAGTGAGATAGTTTAATCTTGGACCAAAGTGCCTATAATGTTTGGGTCGGAATGCATGTAATGATCAAAGGCTAGAGAGACTAGCATAGTAAATTGTACATACAACTAATTAATAAAATACATCATTTATGTAAACCAAGTCAAACAAAAGAGTATGGGGGGATAGGATTCCATGAGAGGGAAAATGGGATAAAGGCTTAAGGAAAGGGGGCTAAGCCAAGAAATAATAAAATAATCCTAAGCCTAAGTCCAATTTCATACATTATTTCCTAAGTTCATAAGTGGTGGGAATGTGGTCCTTGAATGCCACTTGTCAAAATAGTGATACACATATTTAAAGTATGGTCTTAGTAGACAAGTCGTTCATTCCATCATTGTTCCTTGCCATTCTTGCTTTGGTATGTGGGGTGTGAGCTAGTGAGCCATTGTAAACCTGTTTCTTGGTGAACCCTATGAATCCTAGGTGGATTTGGGTGGACAATTATCCTTGGGTTTCCTTGGGGAAGGTTGGAACCCTAGAGAAAGAATTGTGTAGGTAGGATTGCCCATTGTGTGAGGCCTAGAGAGTGTCTAGAGACTTCATTATTGCAGTTGGATTTCTTGGAGTTACAACTCCGAGACTTCCCGAAAATGGTCATATTCTTGTGTTTTCCTTCTAAAATCAAATTCTCTTGAGATTCAAAAAAAATGTAAAAGATATATTTTCATCAACATCTAGAAGATCATTTTAATCACAATGTTTTAGCACTTTTCAATAAGAGATTTTCCTCAATCTCTTACATTGTGTACAACCACATACAACTCTTGTTTTGAAATAAACAACCTACTCATTTATATCGCAACCTACCTCATGCAACACATTAAATGTGGATAGTTATGGGAAATTCACTCCATATATGAGGTCTCCCATATGAATCATGTGGAATAGTGTGAAATCATGCGCCAAAATGAGTATGAAAAATTGGAAGAGGTCAAACGTTATGATAAATATGAACTTGAATAATTTACAACAAATTATTAATCATTAATACGGAAGTGTATACATTATAGCAATGAAATAATAATCATTTATTTATTGTTAATATGGTTTATTTAAGAAAACTAAGAAGACTCTATAGTTGGTTGGTTGCTTAAACTTTTAAGCTTAATGTCATCAATAGTATCTTGATATGCTTAACTTGATATAAATATTTACAAATATATATATTTTAAGAAATATTACATCATTATTTTAAGATATATTGCATCATTACTGTATAAACTTATATGTGATAATGTTTGAGCAACAAGTGATGATGGTGACGCATTTGATTAGAATCACATATATATATATATATATATAATTTTCTTAGATTTTTGCAAATTATCGTGATGAAGTTACATAGAAATAGTATTTTATATTATTTGATGGTGATGCTTTTTATTAGAATCACTTCTAAATATATATATAATTCTAATAATTTTCTTAGATTTTTGCAAATCATCGTGATGAGTTTACATAGAAATAGTATTTTATATTATTTGATGGTGATGCTTTTTATTAGAATCACATCTAAAAATATATATATAATTCTAATAATTTTCTTAGATTTTTGCAAATCATCGTAATGAACTTACATAGAAATAGTATTTTATCGTATTTGATGATGATGCTTTTTATTAGAATCACTTCTAATATATATATATAATTCTAATAATTTTTTCTTAGATTTTTGCAAATCATCTAAAAATATATATAATTCTAATAATTTTTTCTTAGATTTTTGCAAATCATCGTGATGAAGTTACATAGAAGTAGTATTTTATATTATTATGTATATGTAGTACATTTATGAATTAGTGTACACGTGATTATTTTTGAAATTGTGTTCACACTTTTTTCTTTAGATATCTTGAAATCAAGATGATTAAAAAACAAATCATTAAACCCTATATTATTTTGGACATCTCTAATAAATCTGGAAAAGTATATCGATACCTATTTTCAATTTTGATGTGACTATAATTATATCATAATAAATTTGCAAAATTTAGTATTTATTTTTAATTTTGATGTAAGTATAATTATATAATAATCACACGATGAGTTTTATGGTCTATGAGTTTGGTGGGGTGTATGTATTTTGGATTTTTATTTTTAATTAGGAAAATGGTACTATAGTATTACTTGGTAAATTATGGTATACTATGAATTTTTTTTTTTTTTTTTAATTTTAATATATTTTTAATTTTTAATAATTAGATTTTAAACTATATAAAAAAAATCATTTTAATTTTTTTATTTAATAAAAAAGTTGAAATACAATATTTAAAAATCAAAAAAATATTTTATAATTATCAAATATTTAATTTTATACACATAATAATAATAATTTAATTTTAAGGTCACTCTCTAGCTATACACCAAATTGGTGTATGAGACTCCCTTGTTTGTGGGACAAGGGATTTTCTTGTTAGTAAAATCTACAGAGTATACATACTTTACCCCTTTCTCTAAAAACTATAAAACTATATGGAAATTGTTTTATTTAAACCAACTAATTAAAAGTCAAATGAATTTGACTTCAAAACTAGATTATTATTATATTATTATAATATATCATCTATCATGCATCTAGGGATCAAATTTCTTAAGATGTAATTTTTTTAAAATCATTTAATATGGAAAAAACTAATATTTTAGATGTTGTCATATATATATGTAAGTAGGCATTATATATATGAGTAATATATAATGGCGTGTTTAATTGAATTGACTTTATTTTTATTATTGTTATTTTTCTAATTGAGAGAACTTTAATTATTTTTAATGTAATTGTTATCTAACCTAACGCTAAAGTGACAACTTCTACCCCATACTACACTGTAAAAGCTACTTTGGATATACAACAAACATAGATCCATCTTAACCTCAGATCTATCAAGTGCCTAGAGGGATCAAATCTCTCTAGGTGCAAACCTTTAACCTTTCCTCAAGTATGCTTGATAGATCTGGGGTTAAGATACATCTATGTTGGTTTAATACATTAATATTAAAGTATTATGAAATATCAATATTATAAAATATATTAACATATCAAAAAATATTAATATATTTTATAATATATTACAATCTCCTTAACCACTACATCTTTTTGGTGATCCATTAATTGAAAGTAAAACAAATG
>ML795293.1:84378-109569 GCA_009831015.1 Picea engelmannii
AGTAGGAGGATATCGACTTGTCCAAATACCATTTTTTGACACTGTCCTCGAGACTGCCACCCTTTGATCTGGATTATTTTCGGCACGAAATGAGAGTGGAGATATAATAAATAAATGTACATAGATGTATCAGTTATCCAACAATATAACATAAATATATCAGATATATAAACACAAAGATACAATATACACAATTTCTATTAATGTGTGAAATGTACAGAACTGTAAAAATACAGAGTGAAAGACTCGCTAGAATGGTGGAAGCTTATCTTTGAGAAGATATGTCATGGCTACTCGCATCCGCAAGAAGATGATTGTTACAATGAGGCTCCAAAGGAATTTTTAACATAGGTAAAATGAAAAACCCTAACCACAGAAGATGAAAAGTCAAAAGGTTTGCGGGCCCTGATGGGGGTAGTTGATACGTCAACTTCCCGAGGGCATAACTTTTGCATACAATCTATGTTTGGGGCGCTCGATACAAAGTTGAAAAGGTCTAACTGAGAAGAACAAACTTCGGCTAGCCCAAGCGAGTTCCTTTGGCATTCGTGTGGGTGCCAAATCCCCAAAAAACTTCGTTTAGGGCCTCAAAACGACCCCGGATGTTTGGGACCCAAAAATCTGCCGAAAAGTTGCCAAGGTGGAAAATTGTTTTTTGAGCCAGTGGAATAGGTGGGTGGTCACTGATATCCACTTGGATCAATCCTCCCTCCTTAGGAAGAAATGGTCTCCATTGTGTTGAGTTTTCAAGGGAGAGGGGGAAGCATTTGTTGAACCTGAACCTTGGTGAGTTGCTTGCCTTGTTGGAGAAGTTGTGTTGCTTAGTTTGTTGAAGGTTGTCACGAACTTGTTGTTGGCGGAGTTGAGTCTATTCAACCAGTTGAGCTACATGAGATGATTGTGTGCATAAGGAATATTTTCTCTTTGCTGCAATCTTTTCGACCTGCTTCTGTTGGATAGAAGGTGCTTGGGCCGAGGTTGTAGTGGTTGCAGTGTCCTTCTGTTCACCTTTTGAATAGATTGTGAAGAAGCTGAATTTTGTAGTACGAGATACTACCTTGTGACACTGTTTAGGTGGGACAGTAGTTGGAACTACCTATGGTATCTTGTAAAGATGACCCCCCATAGTAGCAATGACACCCCAAGGTCGAGACTCATAGATAGCATGGTGCTTCCACATATATGGTTGGCCTAAAAGTACATCACAAACATATAACGAGGAAACATCACATAACACCTCATCCTTGAAGGGCTAGATGTCGTAGGACAGATGACATTGATGGCTGACACTAAGATCTCATCCCTGGCGAAGCCACCCGATGTTGTATGGTTGCGAGTGTGGTGTAGTCGACAATCCCAATTGTTTGATGACCTCTGTTGAGATGAGGTTCTTCTTGCTTCTGTCATCAACAATAAAATGCAATGGGGTCCCCTTCACCCACATCTGTGAATGAAAAAGGGGCTCCCCCTCTTCAGGATCTATTGGTTCTTCTGGTTGAATTGTTGTGTTTGTGATAATAGTTGTAATATCCCCAAGGACAAGCCCAGTTGTATTTATGAATTGTAAACATGTTTTGTAGGCTGGTGATCTGAGCAATTATAAGATGGTAAGCTTATGTGTTATTAGGCTGGAGAGCCTGGAAGTTATAGGCCAGGAGCTTGTTTTTGTACATGTAACTATTCATATCAGTAATATAAAAACATCGTTGCGTGTAGACCAACCATGAAGAAAGAGTGACGGGGGACTAAGATTCCACTAGAATGGGCAAGGGAGAGGGGGATGAGAGGTTGGAAAGAGGGGCTAAGATTAAAGGCTTAAGTCCAAGAGAATAATAATTTATTATTATTCCAAAAAACTGATTAGAAGGATATGTTTTTATCCTAAGTTCTTTTGGGAGGATGAGTGACTTCCAAATGGAAAGCGAACAAATGCTAAATGGAGTGCATGTAGCTCCAGGAAGATAGGTGTCGACCTGGGCACATGCAGTTAAAGCTAGAGATTCATCTCATGTTGGGGGTTTGCTTCCCATTCTTCCATCCTCGCCTAACTCGTTTAGCCTCGGTCGTCAACCTCTGCATCTTCACGCACCTCTGAAACCGCTAAATGGGGAAGCCAACCTGTGTTTTCCTGTAAATCCTAACAATCTGCACTTTCCAAACCTGATTCATACTCTACCTTACCAAAATTTTGGTTGTTTCCATTCCTTGAGCTGTATTGAACCATTGTTGTTGTCCTCACCTTGCTGGAATTGAGTTGAAGATTGGTTGAAGAAGCGAGTTGGAAGGCTCATGGTTGAAGAGGCAGGTTGTCAAGCCCGTGAGCAGCTCTCTCCAGGTGAGAGAGTTTGTTGGGAAGTGATTTTCTCTTAGAGAGAGTCCAACACCAGCTACGGAGCTCTGCGAATTCCTCATCCGTCCTGTTGCTGAGACCCTGAAAGGGGAAGTGGAGCAGCCGATGGACTATGGAACAATGAAGGTGCATATTCCTGGGGTGGAACATGCATGTGGGGAATGAGAGTCCATGAGTAGTGGGCGTAAGAAGGCTCCTGGAGAGAATCCTTCCAGTTGCACTATGAAGTTTCCTGTAACCTCAGCCTAGTCTAGGATTCCCTTGCCTTGGTGGGAGCTTATTCCCAGCTCAGGGGTGACCCATTGTTGAGTGTGATGAGAAGCGTGGTATAAGGCTGGGAGGTTCGTGGAAGGTTTGGATGCAGTTGGTGTACTTCAATTGAAATACGAGTATCTATTCCTATGATCATTTAAATGATGTGTATATGTACATGTGTTATAATTGATGAATATTGCCTATATATACTGTTATATTATGGGTTTCGCCTGTGAAGTACTGCATGTATGCTTTTATTGTTTTTTTCTGCATTAATCTATGTATGAATAGAATATGTTGTATGTTTAGGTTTATATTTATATGCATATGAAAATTGTCATTTCTATGAGTAGCATGCATCTGCCTGGGTGGTCGAGGTGTGACAAATTGGTATTAGAGCTAGTCGAGCTAAGTGAAGTGTGTGAGTAGTGGCGTTGCCCGGCCTGTTGGTGGCTGGGGGATGTCACAAATTGGTATCAGAGCTAGTCGAGCTAAGTGGAGTGTGTGAGTAGTGGCATTGCCCGGCCTGTTGGTGGTCGGGGATGTCACAAATTGGTATCAGAGCTAAGGTTCAAGCACTAAGCTTGGATGGGTCAGATAAGTGGTCATTGGAACCAAGGTTACAGGTGGAAATTGTGTCAGGAGGAACCAATTTTGAACCTCAGAACATTCCTGAGTGCCAAGAGGTTGCCTTGGCCATGTTATGGAGCTCAGGAGGTGTAGCGGTATTATAAAAGCATGACAGACGTGGTATTGGGCCACGGAGTAATGTGGACCATAGGATATGTTCATGAGAAGGAGGACAATTCACGATCGTAAGATACAGAGAAGGTGCAGGAGGGTTAACCTAGAAGCCCTTCGGACTTTGCGACTTCGATGAAGTTAGGTGAAAAAATAAGAGAAGGGCCGAAGCTTGAAGCTTCGAAGTCTCGGAGGAGATCTACACCGTAGATTTGGGGAGAAACCTTACCGTTGGATCAAGCCAAGTTAAAAAGGGAAAACGTAGTGGTGAAGAGAGAAATCCCCCGAAGCTCCGAAGTTCGAAGTTAATCCGGACCATCCATCAAGAGGGACACATGTCAGCAGATGGGCTTGTTCAGGATTTCGACATTCGGGAGAATTAGTGTGTGCAGAGGCGAGAACTCCCGAAGTCCGAAGCTCCGAAGCCTAAAGAGCCGAAGTGGTGAGTCATGATGATGTTACTTGGAGGTGACGTGGACCTCTCCTATACCTGCCATGTTCCCCCACTTGGAATTTTGACAGTTGTACTATGTGGACCCGGAGGGTAAAGAAGTCCAAAAATTTGGAATTCGGGAGACTGGAAGGAAGCAAGCGTAAAAACTTTCGAAGTCTGAAATTCTGGAGTAACATGGCATGATGATGTCACTTGGATTGATGTGGACACATGGGTTGTGTGCCATGTGTCAGTGGTTTCAAACCCGTGGAAGATTGAAATTCCATATGGAACGTGACACGTGACACCCATCTGATTGGACCATGTGTCAACCGCTAGTATTCCGCCATGTGGCACTCCGTATAACCATGGTTAGTGGGACCTCAAGGTTATATAACATAGTTAAAGGTTGATGGACCCACACGGGCGTTGATCATGATACATCAAGATCGACGACTAGGAGGCATTGCGGGGACCCAAGTTGCACGAGAGTTAATTCCCCAAGGAGGTCCCGCAATCCAAACCACGGTTTTATTGGGCAGGTTACATGTCAACGTCAAAGGAATTACGGGACGAAAGGTGGGTTACTCCAAACCACATATGCATGCCCTCGCAATCTGAAAAGCATTAAGTGATGTGAGTATTTGGTATCTTAGTTCAAGCATGGAAGTCGTGGGTACCAGTGGACGCGTGCGACCAGTTGTGAAGTCTGGACACTTGACACTTTGGAAGGATGGTTCATAGGGAACGAAAGGATGAACCTTTTGAAGTTTCATAACGCCAAAGTAACATGACATAATGACATCACCAAAGGTGACATGGAAGTGTTCGGAGATTAACAGTTCGAGGTGTTGGGGGTGTGCGGATATGAAATCCTCCGAAGTCCCGAAGCTTCGAAGCTCCGAAGTCTCGAAGCTCAGATGCCTGAGGTTCCATAGTGAGTGCCAGTCGTTGGATGCTGGGTAGTCGTGGACTGTTGATCCACCCTACTTTGTGAGTTCGTTAATCCGAAACTCCGAGATGTTGTTGTGATGTGCTTTGAAAACTTTTGAATCTGGAGGCCTGAAGTCCCGAGTAAGCGCCCATCAACCTAGTGCTTGGCCAAAGCCCGTGGTCGCATGGGTTGGGGGATAAGAGAAAGGGGATAGTGCCCGAAAATTATTACAGAACCAAGCAGAGCTCAAAAATAAAATGGAATCCGAAAGTTTTCTTTGAATCAAATTGGTTTATGAATACTGTGGAATTTGTTAAGGACTAATGGCCTGACAAATTTCGGTTGATTGCACATTGTGTTTGCAGAGTTAACGTTTGTCATAACCAAACCGAATTGCCGTAGAGTGCATAAAATGGAGGAGGCACATGATGCTTTCAGTTTAGAGAATGAAGCTAAAGGAATGGATGTCCATTTGGGAGTTGAAGGATCGAACTCCAATGGGAATGGAGAAGAGATAGATAAGGAGGGAAACATGATGAGAATCATTGAAAGATTGCAGAAAGATGCCTAGACTCACTGAGCAGATAACAAAAATCTCATGAAAGCCAGGGAACAACGGGGAGAATTCAACATAAAGTTGATACAGATCCTGGAAAGGATAGAAAAGAAATTGGATAAGGGGAGTGACTCCAGTAAATCAGTAAGTCACGAGTCTCCTAATGAAAGGAGGAAATCAAGGAGTGTTGGCAGACACCATCATCACTCCCAAGGGAACTCTAAGAGGAAGGAACACAGTAGTTCAAGCCCATCTCCTATCAGAAAGCATAGGAAATATGGAGTGGATGAACTAAAGGGAGAAATGAATAAGATTAAGCCTCCTACGTTTGGTGGAGAGCACCACAAGGAAGAAGATGTTGAGACATGGCTTCTTGGTATGAGGAAATATTTCCAACTGCAGAATTATTCCTCTCATGCAGAAGGAAGAATTGCAATGTATCAACTGAAAGGAAAGACATCCATGTGGTGGGATCAACTTGTGCAGGTGCAACACATTAAAGAGAAAAATGTTACTTGGAAGGAATTCAAGAAGTATTTCTAAAATAAATACTTAACTAAGACATACTATGACAGAAATATGAAAGAGTTCTTTGAAATCAAGTTGGGTAGTATGTCCATTGATGAATATGAGCGAAGGTTTTTGGAATTGCTTAAGTATGTCCCTTTCATCAAATATGAGACTGACAAAATTCAAAGGTGTCTAAGTGGACTGCCACCTTCCATCGGTGAAAAAATCCAGTATGATGATCCTAAAACTATGGAAGAAACTATAAGGACAACAAAATTCTTATATGAGCAACAAAGAGAAAAGCCCACTTTCCTAAAGGCTTGGGATGACAAGAAGAAGTTCAAGAAAGAGCAGAGGCAGAAGGGAAACACACCTCCCTTTTTCAGAAACAATCCTCAAGGACAACCATCTTTTAGAGAGTAGAGAATGGATAAAGTAGGGGGACAAATGCCAAGGCAGACACCCATTCAATTTTGGGGCTATCAGGGAAACCACAAGTACAGAGATTGTCCCCACAAAATTGGAAAAGTGAGAGTTGTCCACAATGTTCAACAAGAAGAAACAATGGAGGACATGGGTAGTAGAATACCAATGATCTATGTAGCCCTGGACAATAAGCAAGTTGAATTTCAATCACACATGATTGAAGTTGAAGGTATGATCAATAACCATACCTTTACTTTTTTAATTGATTCAGGGGCTAGTCATAGTTATATAAATAATAGAATGGTGGAAAGTTTGCATTTTCCAAGAAGCAAGCATGGAAAATCTTGGTTAGTGCAGTTGGCTATAGGAGCCAAGAGAAAGGTTGTTGAGTTGGTTAAGTCCTGTCCAGATAACAAAAAGCTCATGAAAGCGAGGGAACAACAGGGAGAATTCAACATAAAGTTGATACAGATCCTAGAAAGGATAGAAAATAAATTGGATAAGGGGAGTGACTCCAGTAAATCATTAAGTCACGGGTCTCCTGATGAAAGGAGGAAATCAAGGAGTGTTGGTAGACACCATCATCACTCCCAAGGGCACTATAAGAGGAGGGAACACAATAGTTCAAGCCCATATCCTATCAGAAAGCATAGGAAATCTGGAGTGGACGAAATAAAGGGAGAAATGAACAAGATTAAGCCTCCTACGTTTGGTGGAGAGCACTAGAAGGAAGAAGATGCTGAGACATGGCTTCTTGGCATGAGGAA
This sequence comes from Picea engelmannii, assembly GCA_009831015.1. Lineage (NCBI taxonomy): Eukaryota > Viridiplantae > Streptophyta > Pinopsida > Pinales > Pinaceae > Picea > Picea engelmannii. Next base: position 91,351 of record ML795293.1, read on the forward strand.
ATATTTCCAATTGCAGAATTATTCCTCTCATGCAGAAGGAAGAATTGCAATGTATCAACTGAAAGGAAAGGAATCCATGTGGTGGGATCAACTTGTGCAGGTGCAACACATTAAAGAGAAAAATGTTACTTGGAAGGAATTCAAGAAGTATTTTGAAAATAAATACTTAACTAAGAGATACTATGACATAAATATGAAAGAGTTCTTTGAACTTAAGCTGGGTAGTATGTCCATTGATGAATATGAGCGAAGGTTTTTGGAATTGCTGAAGTATGTCCCTTTCATCAAAGATGAGACTGTCAAAATTCAAAGGTGTCTAAGTGGACTGCCACCTTTCATCGGTGACAAGATCTAGTATGATGATCCTAAAACTATGGAAGAAACTATAAGAAGAGAAAAATTCTTATATGAGCAGCAAAGAGAAAAACCCACTTTCTGGAAGGCTTGGGATGACAAGAAGAAGTTCAAGAAAGAGCAGAGGTAGAAGGGAAACAAACCTCCCTTTTTTAGAAACAATCCTCAAGGAAAACCATCTTTTAGAGAGTAGAGAATGGCTGAAGTAGGGGGACAAAGGCCAAGGCAAATGCCCATTCGATGTTGGGGCTGTCAGGGAAACCACAAGTACAGAGTTTGTCCCCACAAAATTGGAAAAATGAAAGTTGTCCACAATGTTCAGCAAGAAGAAACAGTGGAGGACATGGGCAGTAGAATACCAAGGATCTATGCAGCCCTGGACAATAAGAAAGTTGAATTTCAATCACACATGATTGAAGTTGAAGGTATTATCAATAACCATACCTTTACTATTTTAATTGATTCGGGGGCTAGTCATAGTTATATAGATCCTATAATGGTGGAAAGTTTGCATTTTCCAAGAAGCAAGCATGGAAAATATTGGTTAGTGCAGCTGGCTACAAGATCCAAGATAAAGGTTGTTGAGTTGGTTAAGTCCTGTCCAGTAGACATGAATGGATTGAGTTGGTTAAGTCTTACCTTTAGGTTCCTATGACTTTCTAATTGGGATGGATTGGTTGGACCAACACCATGCCATATTAGACTGTGATAGCAAGGCATTCACTTTCCTGGATGAGGAAGGAAACCCAAGGAAAGTGCAGGGAATCCCAAGGGTAGTTACTGTTAGATAAATCTCAACAATGCAACTGAGGAAGTGTTACAAGAAGGGTTTTCAAATATTTGCAGCTCATATGGAAGAAGCACCTAAGGATAAGGTGTCAAATATTGAAGACCGTGCAATATTAAAAGATTTTGAAGATGTATTCTAGGAGGTACCCAGACTACCCCCGAAGAGAGATATTGATTTCTCTATAAACATAATTCTTGGGGAAACTCCAGTGTCAAAAATGCCTTACAGAATGAGTACACCAGAGCTGAAAGAACTGCAATTGTAGCAATTGTAGCTTGAAGAACTTATGAAGAAGGGGCATATACGCCCAAGTGTGTCACCTTGGGGTGCCCCGGTCCTATTTATGAAGAAGAAAGACAAAACATTAAGATTGTGCATCGACTTCAGACAGTTGAACAAAGTGACTATTAAGAACAAGTATCCTTTGCCAATGATCGATGATCTCTTTGATCAGTTGAAGGATGCCAATATATTTTCAAAAATAGATCTCAGGTCAGGGTACCACCAGGTAACGATAAAGGATGAATGCATCATCAAGACTGCCTTTAGAACAAGGTATGGTCATTATGAATTCACAGTGGTGCCATTTGAGTTATCAAATGCACCCAATGTTTTCATGTGCCTAATGAATGGTGTATTCAGGGAATATCTAGACAAGTTTGTCATAGTATTTTTGGATGACATCCTGGTGTATTCCGAGTTGGAGGAAGAGCATGAACATCATCTGAGGTTGGTGTTGCAGGTGCTAAGAAAAAACCAACTGTATGCCAAATTGAGCAAGTGCTCATTTTATCAAAAGCAGATCCATTACTTAGGGCATATCATTTCAAAGGATGGGATAGTCGTGGATCTTGAGAAGATAGAAGCCATTAGAGAATGGTTAGCGCTAAAGAATGCGACATAAGTCAGATCCTTTATGGGTCTAGCTGGCTATTACAGAAGGTTCATTGCAGGTTTCTCAAGGATAGCTCACCCCATCACTTCCTTGCAAAGGAAGGAGAAGAAATTTCAATGGGCAGAAGAATGTGAAAGAAGCTTCCAACAATTGAAGCTGTTTGTTAACTAGTGCTCCAATCCCGAGGATTGCAGATCTGAATGAAGATTTTGTAGTGTGTACAGATGCATGAAAAGAAGGACTGGGAGGAGTCCTCAGCCATAATGGATTTGTAATATGTTAGGAGTCCAGAAAATTGAAAGAGCATGAAAAGAACTACGCAACTCATGATTTGGAGTTGGCGGCCAATGTACACGCTCTAAAGAAATGGAGACATTACCTCATGGGAAAGAGGTTTGAACTAAGGAAAAACCATAATGGTTTGAAGCATTTTTTTGATCAGCCAACCTTAAATGCTGGGCAAAGTAGATGGTTGGAATTCCTTTGTGAGTATGACTTTGATATCAAGCATATCAAAGGAAAGGAGAACAAAGTGGTTGATTCACTCAGCAGGAAAGTGCATGAACTACATGCTATGGCCATTAGCATGTATCGAACTAATATTAAAGGAATAATTTCGAAAGCTGAAAATGCAGATTTGCAGTACATTGAATTGGTGGAAAAGCTACAACAAGGTAAGATGCTACAGAAAGTGGAAGATTATAAATTGGAAGCTGAAGGAACACTCCTGTACAAAAATAGAATCTATGTACCTAATTTCCAAGAATTGAGAATTATGATCTTGAAAGAAATGCATAATGTGCCTTATGCAGGGCACCCTGGATATCATAAATAAGTGGCAGCAGTCAAGAGCCATTACTTTTGGCTAGGCATGAAGAAGGAAATTGCAGAATACATCACTAGATGTATATAGTGTCAGAAGGTCAAAGCTGAACATAGGCACCCAACAAGGTTGCTACAAACATTACCCATTCCTGAGTGGAAGTGGGAAGTGGTGAAAATGGATTTCATCATAGGATTTCCCAGAACTGGAAAGCAACATGATTCCATCATGGTGATGGTGGATAAGCTTACGAAAGCTGCCCATTTTATTCCATTGAAAACTACAAACAAGGCAGCTAATGTTGTTGATATCTATATGAAGGAAGTAGAACAATTGCACGGTATTCCCAAGACAATTGTGTCTGACAGAGACCCAAAATTCACCTCAAAAATATGGAAAGGGTTATTCAAAGGGTTCAAAACGAATATGAACTTCAACACAACCTATCATCCAAAGTCTGATGGGAAGACAGAGAGGGTGAACCAAGTGATAGAAGATATCCTAAGGATGTATGTGATGGACAAACCATATAAATGGGAAGACTACCTACACTTGGTAGAATTTGCCTACAACAATGGGTATCAAGCATCACTGAAGATGAGCCCGTTTGAAGCACTTTATGGAAGAAAGTGAAACACACCAGTAAGTTGGGATAACCTAGCTCATAGGGCAGTGGTTGGGCCAGAGTTGCTCAAGGAAATGGAAGAACAAATGATGAAGATTAAGCAAAATTTGAAAGATACCCAAGATAGGCAGAAAAGTCATGCTGATAAGAACATAACCCACAGGGAGTTTAAAGTGGGTGATCATGTTTTCTTGAAAGTCAAATCCAACAGAAGTTCCATGAAGCTGGGAAATTGTTCCAAGTTGGCAGCCAGATATTGTGGGCCATTTGAAATCCTAAAAAGGATTGGATGAGTTTCATATATGCTTGCATTTCCTGCATCCAAGACTGTACATAATGTGTTTCATGTTTCATTGCTTAAGAAATATATACCTCATCCTAATCATGTGATTGATTGGAATATGATTCAGGTGGAGAAAGAAGGTGTCTTGCAGGTGCATCCAGTGCGCATATTGGACTGGAAGAGAAAACAACTCTGGAATCGATCCATAGGGCTTGTAAAGGTTGAGTGGACTTGGTACGGTCCCGAGGATGCGACATGGGATCATGAGGATGTTATGCAGGCAGAATACCCACATCTTTTTGAAGATTTTGAAAATCTTGTTGATGTTGTGTAAATAAGTTGCACCGAGGACAATGCAAAAATAAGGGGAGGGGATTGTAATATCCCCAAGGATGAGCCTAGTTGTATTTATGAATTGTAAACTTGTTTTGTAGGCTGGTGAGTTGAGAAATTATAAGATGGTAAGTTTATGTGTTATTTGGCCAGAGATCCTAGGAGTTAAAGGCCAGGAGCCTGTTTTTGTACATGTAACTATTCATATCAGTAATATAAAAACATCGTTGCGTGTAGACCAACCACAAAAAAAGAGTGATGGGGGACTAAGCTTCCACTAGGTTGGGTAAGGGAGAGGGGGCTGAGAGGTTCGAAAGAGGGGCTAAGCTTAAGGGATTAAGTCGAAGAGAATAATAATTTATTATTATTCCAAAAAATTGATTAGAAGGATATGTTTTTATCCTAAGTTATTTTGGGAGGACGGGTGACTTCCAAATGGAAAGGGAACGAATGCTAAATGGAGTGCATGCATATCTAGTAAGATAGGTGTCGACCTGGGTGCATGCAGTTAAAGTTGGAGAGTCAGCTTGTGTTGGGGGTTCGCTTCCCATTCTTCCATCCTCGCCTAACTCATTTGGCCTCGGTCGTCGACCTTTGCATCTTCACGCACCTATGAAACGACTAACTGGGGAAGCCAACATGTGTTTTCCTGTGAATCCCAACATATCTGCACTTTCCAAACCCGATTAATACTCTGCCTTACCGAAATTTTGGTTGTTGCCATTCTCTGAGCTGTATTGAACCGTTGTTGTTGTCCTCACCTTGCTGGAACTGAGTTGAAGATTGGTTGAAGAGGCGGGTTGTCAGGCTCGTGGTTGAAGAGGTAGGTTGTCAGGACTGTGAGAAGCTCTCTCCAGGTGAGAGAATTTGTTGGGAAGTGATTTTATCCTAGAGAGAGTCCAACACCAACTAAGGAACGCTGAGAATTCCTGATCCGACCTATTGTCGAGACCCTAAAAGGGGAAGTAGAGAAGTCGATGGACTGTGGAACAATGAAGGTGCATATTCCTGGGGTGGAACATGCATGTGGGGAATGAGAGTCTGTTAGTAGTGGGCGTAAGAAGGCTCCTAGAGAGAATCCTTCCCGTTGCACTGTGCAGTTTCCTGTAACCTTAGCCTAGTCTAGGATTCCCTTGCCCTAGGTGGAGCTTAGTCCCAACTTGGGGGTGACCCATTGCTGAGCGTGATGAGCAGCGTGGTCTAAGGCTGGGAGGTTCATGGAAGGTCTGCACGCAGTTGGTGTACTTCAATTGAAATATGAGTATCTATTCCTATGATCATTTACATGCTATGTATATCTACATGTGTTATAATTGATGAATATTGCATGTATAGGTTGTTATATTATGGGTTTCACCTGTGAAGTATGTATGAATAGAATATGTTTTCTATTTAGGTTTATATTTATATGCATATGACAATTTCCATTTCTATGAGTAGCTTGCACCGACCTGGGTGGTCGGGGTGTGACAAATTGGTATCAGAGTTAGTTGAGCCAAGTGAAGTGTGTGAGTAGTGGCGTTGTCCGGCCTGTTGGTGGCTGGGGGACATCACAAATTGGTTTCAGAGCTAGTCGAGCTAAGTGGAGTGTGTGAGTAGTGGCGTTTCCCAACCTGTTGGTGGCCGGGGACGTCATAATAGTAGTGGGGTCTATGTCGATGATTTGTCTTCTATGAGTATTTTATGAATCATATTCTGAATCAGGGTTTGACTCCTTGTCTTTGATCTCGACCACCAATGATTGTTTTGAGCAACATTCATCGGTGTTGTGCCAGGGGATTTTGTGTAAATCACACCATTTTCCAGTGTCCTTCTTCATCTTTACATTACCCTTTTTTTCCCGTGTCTTGGATTGGTTTTTTGAAGTCTGGTTGTTAGGGCCATATTTACCATACTTTGTTTGTTGCGGATTTGTAGTCCCAAACTCCTGCTTGTCCTGGTTCTTAAATTTCTACTCGATTTTAACAACATATCGATAAGCAACACCCAATGATGAGATGTCCAGAAAATCCATTTCAGTTTGGATGTATCTGTGTAGAGCCCCACAGTATTTCAAAGCCAGATGTCATTCAGAGTCTTTGATACCCAGCTTGGTGTGCAAGGTATGGAAGGTATTGGTGAACTTTGGCATTGCTTGGCCCCTGATCCAAAATGGATCCAGGAAGGCCTAAAAATGAAAGTTCCCGGAATCGGACAAAACCAATGCCATTGTGTCAGGCTCATCGCGCTTATTCTGGCCATATGTGTTTTTCCAAAAATGGACATCGTATGCAAAAGTTACTCTGTTTTGATCGATTTCTCAAACATGCAAAAAATCAACAGGTCATACTGCTAACGTCAACAGTACGTCATCATGACTTCATGATGAGATCAGTAGGGACACGTGGAAACATGAGGAGGTGACATGTGTCACTCAGTTTTGGCATTTTTAGGGGTTTATGTGGACCAATAAAAAAATTGACACATGGCATTGTACGAACGCAACACATGGTTGTACGGAATGTTGACGTGGCCCAATGACAGTCTGACACATGGTAGTATAGATGAGAGGTGGAAGTACAGATGTTGATGTGGCAATACAAATGTTGACGTGGCAATTGAGTGGGCAGGTGACTTGGTAGTACAGATGCTAACGTGGCAACTGACTGGGCAGGTGACTTTGCAGTATAGATGTTGATGTGGCAGGCTCAGGGTACAACACGTGGTTGTACGAGAGTTATGTGGAAGGCTGACAGGACGATGACGTGGTGCTGACTGTGCACTAACTATGTTGGTGATTGGGTTGTACGGTCCAATCACAGGGTGACACGTGGCCCAATTAGAGGGCACCACATGGCACCCCGAATTTGGCCAATGTGGGATGGTTCAAAAAAAAAATTGCCTCCACAATATTCGACCATGCAACCTCCTCCATAGCCCAAGTCTTCAAAACAAGCGCCAATCGGCTGAGCTCCACACGTTTCTTGTTACAAATATGGTCGGATTTCCACTTAAGTTGTTATATGGAAGATTTTTTGGGATAGGCCCTAGTCGGTGGGGGCCAATGCTCGGCCACATGGGCATCCCATATGACCAGGAACCTAGGTAAAGGGGGCCGGTGTGCCCATTTTTTACCCAATGTGGGTTGAAAACTATATAATATGATTTTTTTATTTTTTTTTGCTGATTGTGGAGGATTTTGCCCATTTTTGGGGGATTTGGAGCTCGATTTGAGGCCAGCTCTTGGGAGGAAGTTGGGATAAGGTCGCCAACCAAAATCCTATATAAACCAATAATTTTTGGTAGTTCATAACAAGAGAAATGTTGAATAATTCATGAAGCCTGAGCCATTTTTATGCAGGGAACCCATTGAGGAAGCAAACTTTGGAGGCCATTTCCGAGAGCTACACTCAACCTTTTTCAGTTCCATCAGTTGTGTTCGATTCTTGAGGTCGATAATAACACATCCAGACCAGTTTTTAATCCTTTTAATGCATTTCTGATGTACTTTTGAAGCATTGAAGATTAATAATAAATACTCCCTCGCTGAGACAAAGGCTTAGAGACGTAGGAAACCTTGTTGAACTTTGTTATCAAGCTTGTTGTTATGGTTTGTTGTTCCTTATGTTTACTTTCTGATCTGAATTCTATATGATGGCTGCAATATTCTTTCACTAAGTTCTTCTTCTTTTCTTAATTCCTAAGTGGTAAATTTACTCATGCATAAACTTAACCAAGTCTTTTAAAAGATCATTTCCAAACGAGTGGTATCATAGCAGGTTGACAATTGATTGTTTGAGATTGGATGATTACCAGGGAAAAGCTAAGTCGAGGTGAAGGCGAGATTGTATAAGGATATCCAAAGATTGGATCAAGAAAGAGGACTTCTCAAAGTGAGAAGATGGCATCTGAAGAAGGAATGTCTCAGAACAAGATAGAGTTTCAAAAGACATTTTTCTCCATGTCGGAGATGGTAAAGGTATTATATGATGATTACTTGGAACGAAAGAGGCATTTTCAAGGAGAATTGTAACAAGACAAATGTGAAAGAGAGGATCCTCCTAAACCTCCTCCTTCACCTCCTTCATCTCCATCATCTTCTTCTTCTTCAAGTACAAGTGCAACTTCTACTGCAAGAAAACGTAAACATGATATGCCATTACTTAAGCTTGATGTGAAATTATAATTACCCATGTATGATGGTGAAGTCAATGTTGAGAGGCTTGATAACTCGGTCAGACAGATGGAAGTTTATTAAAGTGTGCAACAAATCAAAGATGAGGCAACCCAAATCAAATTGGCATTGCTTCGTCTTGCAGACACATCACACATCTAGTGACAGAGTAAGTTGCAACATGGTACTCAACAAGTTGGTAATGTATTTCCACCATGGAAATAATTTTTTTTTGCACTTAGAAAGCAGTTTTATCCTTTGGGTTATAAGGAAAAGGATTTAATTGAATGGCAAAGTTTTAAACTAAGAAAAGGACAAACAATGCAAGAATACAAAGATGAATTTCGTAAGATGGCATTAATGTTAAATATTCCATTACATACACAAGAAACTCTTATGAAGTATATAGGAGTTTTACCTACACATATTCGTAACACTGTATTTATGTTTGGACCTACTAATATTGATGAGGTTTATGTCCAAGCAATGTATATTGAAGCAGGGAAAACAAGAGTTGGTGTATAAGGGGAATCGTCTTCAAGGAAATAAGACAAACGAAAGGGGAATGGAAAGAAAGAAAATTCAGTGACAAGGAAGGAAAAGAAGCTCTCTTGCAATCATTGCAATAAGGAAGGGCATGATGATGACCATTGCTGGAAATTGCATCCAGAAAAGAGACCAAAGTGGTTCAAAGAGAGGAAAGGGAGGAAAACAGTTGCAACAAGAACACGGCCAACAGACTTGGGGTATGATTCAGGTGATGAGAATAAAATCACAGTAGTTGGTTTGACAGGTAAAATTGGTGATGGATATGGTTCTAGAAGTAAATTGTTTCATATAAGGGTCATAATGAAACATACTAAGATCGATTCATTGATAGATAATGGATCTCAATCTAACTTGATTTCAGAGGAAGTGGTTAAACAATTGGGATTGAAAACTAAGCTACATCATAAACCTTACTCACTTAAATGGATAAGCAACAATCATAAATTGCACATAACAGAGAAATGCACTTTAAAGTTTGCAATTTAATCAAAGTTTGTGGATGAGATAACGTGTGATGTGATGCCACTAAGTGAATGTGGAATGGTCTTAGGCATCCCTTATTTATATGATCGCAAAGAAATCTTCTACAGTGAACAAAATCAATATCACTTAGCTAAAGAATGCAATGAATATGTTGTACATGCTCATCACTTAAAAGAAGATCATTCTCTTCAAACAATGGAACAATTAAGGAAGGCAAGTTATGCAAGCAACACACCTATAATTGTTCCAAGTAAAGCAGTTGTTCTTAAGCATGAACATGAGATGGTTTTAGAATGGAAATTCAATCATACTTTTCTTCAAGATAATCTAATGTCGTGCAAGCACATCAAACATATTAGTTCATTTGCAATCATATTTCTAATGTTATCGCTGCTAATGTTTTCAACATGGATGGTAGTGGATTCAATAAGATGTGAATAGTTGGACATATTGTCATTCAGGTGTTGTCATTGATGTCAAAATCCAATGTCATTATGATGTGATGATGAGTTGTTATGAACAAAATGTAGTGAAATCTATCTAAATCCCAAGAGAGACAACATATTAAATTTCACGAGATCAACACAAATGTAGAAACACCATCGGGATCGAATTCCCAATAGATCAATGATCTTGATCAGTTAGAATCCAAGTACAAAACCAAAAGTTCAGAAGGGAAAGTGCATTGCAATGATATAAACAACATGCAGAGGAATCTACCAAAAATCTCAAAAGGGAAAGCGCATTACAGAAACATGATTAGGAGTGAAATCCCCACAATAAAAATACAGAAGAATTGAGGGAGAATCCTGTCCATTGATGTAGATTTCGGGACAAACCTAGACCATCATTTCTGGGAGTTACAGAGGAGGAACTTCGGATCAAACATTTGATTAAGTCCTGACCATTTGATATCAGTAAGGGCATATCAATGGCAAAGAACCATTGCGGGATGCAAGGGTTGAGTTAACGGTTGCACAACTTTCAGTTCTGAAATCATCCCTGATCGTTGATCTACTACGAGAGAATTCTCGACCGTTATATGAAGTCAAGTTGCTCGAGTTTTATCGGGGAATCTCACTATGGGAGAATTGAGAAATGGGAATGAATAAACCAAAGACCTGAAGGCCGAAATAAATCTGGACCATTGATCTAAGAGTTGATCACAGCCATTGGATCAAGAATTCAGATGAACCTGCGACCATTAGATCCGGGAGGAGGACATGTGCCACATCAGGAGATCCACATTAGTAAACCACATCAGTAAGGACACGTGGTGCAATCATATGGTGACAAGTGTCTTGGTCCAATTGTAAATTTTGGTTACGTAAGTGACGAATCTAGGTGACACGTGGAATCCACTTAGCTAGTGCCAAGTCAACAGTGACGTCAGCAAGTTACATCACTCTGGGAGTTTTTCCTTCAGGGGAAACCAACAACTACATGAAGCGTCGAAGGCCAAATTCAATGTAAAATGTTGATCTAAGATCCTCCAAATTCTCACATGACCGTCAGATCAGGAGACAGTCAACTCCAATGCTGACCAACTCCAGTGGAATTGTAACAACAATCACCCGGACCTCTGAACCCTCAAAGTCCCAAAGTAAATAGTGGCCATCCATCTCAACCTTTGATTAAGTCATAGCCGTTGATAACGTATAGAGGAAAGATAGAATAAATCATAAATCATGAAGTAACACTAACTGTTGATCTACTTCGGGAGCATTCTTAACCATTGGTCAAGCATAGTGGAAGGATAGCGCAAGAATAGGTGTTAACTAACAGCAAGCGGTCAACACCACTTTATGACTTATTCGGTAGGTTATCACTCCAGAGGAATTGGAATACTCAGATTTCTAGTAAACTGGAGTCCCGTAGTATCGAAGCTCCAAAATAACATCCAGACCGTTGAAATCTATGGACACACGTCAACTCAAGATTAACACTTCGGTGAAATTTTAGTCCGGGAGAATTAGAAGTTTAGTCCCCCGAAGTCACGAGGTACTGAAGGAAATGAAAATCGTCCATCTCATCGTGATATTAAAACATGACCCTTGATCTTGATAAGTGTTCAAGCACTCACTTGGCCTAGAATCTGGTCACCGCTTGTGGTTGTATGGAATAAAGAAATAAGGGTGAAAGAAGAGGCAACACAAAAATTAATAAGCCCGTGGTTCTGTGCATATGGTCATATGGAAAACATGGTTTGAAGGAAGTGCCTCTGTAGGTTTCAATTTCTGCAACATTTGCAGAGACATGGAATCAAGTTAAATAAATCGATCCATACCTGTGATCGATTTAAAATCCCTCTCACTGAATTAACAGCCTACACAATGACGTTTGAATAATAATAGAGATTATTATTAATTTAAGATGAAGAGGTGTGATGGTCCAAATAAATGATCACAATGCTTCATAGCTTATACCAGTTGGAAGAGTATATAAACAAGAAACAATGGTGAGAAGAAAGTGTCTCTGTAGTCCAGATCAGAAGATTAAAATAGCAGTAGAGTCCAAGAAGTAGATCTGATGATTCTTATGAAGTGAGGGTGGAAGGGAGGAGCACGGAAGGATTCATATCCTTTAAGTGTAAGTTAAGGGAGTTGGTGCCCTAAATGCAAGGGAGTTGGTGCTTCCTAGGGTTGGTGCCCTAAATACAAGGGATTTGTGCTTCCTAGGGTTGGTGCCCTAAAGATACAAGGGAGTGGTGCTTCCTAGGGTTGGTGCCATGAAGAAGGGGATTTGTGTCTCCTAGATTTTGTGCTCTAAAAAGGATTGGTGTCCTTCACTATTCTTCATACAAGCCTTGTAATTTCTATTAATTATGTTTATATAATTGATTTTACAAACAAGTCTATTGTTGATCTATTGTGGTAATTAACAAAACACAAAAGTAACTGCTAATTATTGAAAATGGGTAATATTGATTCACCGCCCCCTCTCAGTATTCCAACAATTGGTATCAGAGAAAGGTTCCTACAACACAGTCTAACAACTGGAAGGTATATCTTGAAGATGGATCAACAAAAGGGAATGTCTAACAACAAAGCACCATTTTTCAATGGAGGTGGCTATGCTCTATGGAAAATAAGAATGAAAAACTTCATGTTGGCCCTTGGTTTTGATATATGGCAATCTGTTGTAGATGGTTACACTACACCAACTACTCCACCCAAAGATGCTGCAAGAAAGAAAATATGCAATGACAACTCAAGAGCAGATAATGTAATTCTAGGAGGGTTGACAAATTCCGTGTGTGTGAAGGTTATGCATTGTAAGTCAGCCAAAGAAATCTGGGACAAATTGGAGGTTGTATATGAAGCATATATCAAAGTCACGGAAGCCAAACTATAGACCTATAGAAATCAATTTGAAAATCTGAAAATGAAAGAAGAAGAGAATATTGTTGAATACCTTCATAGGGTAGATGAAGTGGTTAATTCAATCAGAACAACATGAGAAGAACTTACAGATAAACCTATTTTGCAAAATATACTAAGGTCATTACGTATGAGATATGATGCAAAGATATCTACAATTAAAGATAGGCCTGATCTTGACACACTCACTATTGATCGACTTCATGGAATTTTTACAACATATGAAATGAGGACAGGGAATGATAAATCATCAAAAAGAGAAACATCTTTTAAAGCATCTAAAAAAAAGACGAGTCAGGGACAAAAGACCAATGATGAGTTATCAGATATATCTGATGAGGAAACTACCAACTTCATAAAGAAACTCAAGAAAGGGTAAGGGAAATATAAAGGAAAGATTCCTCTAATATGTTTCGACTGTGGCAAAATTGGACACTTTGCCAAAAAATGCCCCCATCCTAAGCAGGAGGAATGTAATACCCCAAGGACGTTCCCTAGTTATATTATGAATTGTAATTATGTTTATAGGTTGGTGAGCCAAGTGTATATAAGTTGGTGGGCTTATGTGTTTATTAGGCCGGAGAGCCTAGGTGTTAAAGGCCAGGAGTTTGATTTTGTATATGTAATTATGCAGATCATTAATAAAATATAAACATCGTTGTGTGTAGAGTGACCATGAAGAAAGAATGATGGGGGACTAAGCTTCCACAAGGTTGGGTAAGGGAGGAGGCTAAGTGTGCGACCCTAGGGGATAAGCTAGGGGGCTTACCTATAAAGGGGATAATAATTTATTATTATTCCTAAAGGCTAAGGTGGACAATTGACCAAGTGTTTTCCTAAGTTCCTGTAAAGGGAACGCATGCTAAATGGAGCGCATGCAGCTCTAGGAAGACAGGTGTCGACCTGGGCGCATGCAGTTAAAGCTGTATAAGTCAGTCGTGTTGGGGGTTCGCTCTCCCATTCTATCATCCTCTGATTGAGTTCGCTGGGATCTGGTGAGTCTAAACCATTTTTCCTCTGTGTCTGCATCTGCATACCCACACATAGTGAAGAAAATCCTCATGAGAAGGTTGTTCGTCCTGTCCATTCTCCCATCCTCCACCTGAACCTGAGACCTCCATCATCGACCTCTGTGTTTTGTTCTCTAGTCACGCATTCTGAACCCAGGGAGAACTGCGGGCTGATCCATGTATTCTGTGAAGCCCGAGCATCCCATATTTGTCTATGTCGTGTGTGTCGTAACTGTTGGTTTTTGTGGCCATGCAGTTCCTTGGTTGAGTGTGGCTTGTTTCCATCATTTGTTCCTTGTTGAGCCTTGTTGTTGTCCTCCTTGTGCTTGAATGGAGTTGAAGAAGCATGTTGTCAGGCATGTGTGCGACACTCCCTCCAGGTGAGGGAGGTGGTTGTGGTTGAAGAGGAAGGTTGTCAGGCCTGTGGGAAACTCTCTCCAGGTGAAAGAGTTTGTTGGGAAGTGGTTTTCTCCCAGAGAGAGTCCAGCACCAGCTATAGAGATCTGAGAATTCCTGATCCGGCCTGTTGTCGAGACCCTGAGAGGGAGGTGAAGCAGCTGATGGACTATGTGACAATGAAGGTGTATACTTCTAGGTGGAACAGGCATGTGGGGAATGAGAGTCTGTGAGTAGTGGGCGTAAGAAGGCTCTTGGAGAGAATCCTTCCAGTTGCACTGTGCAGTTTCCTATAATCTCAGCCTAGTCTAGGATTCCTATGCCCTGGGTGGAGCTTAGTCCCAGCTCGGGGGTGACCCACTGCTGAGCGTGATGAGCAGCGTGGTATATGGTTGGGAGGTTCGTGGAAGGTCTGCACGTAGTTGGTGGTGTTACTCCAGTTGAAAAGATAAGTATTAGTCTGTGCTTAATTTATATGTTATGCATGTCTATGATGCTTGAATTTTATCATGTATTCCGTTGCGTATGTGAACTACTGTTAATTCCATTGATTTTGTATGGTAGCAGTAATTCTGTGATTATTGTGATTAAGTGTTTTAATTTGATTAAAATGCATCTTATATAGCCATCAACAGGTCGGGCAATGCCACTACTCAGACGCTTCACTTAGCTCTGATACCATTTTGTAACATCCTCGGCCAAGGCAGAGACCGGGTAATGCTACCACTGTGGAATATACACTTATATAATATATAAGATGCATTTTAATCGAATTAAAACCCTTAATCAAAATAATCACATAATTACTTCTACCATACAAAATCAATGGAATTAACAGTAGTTCATATACGCAACAGAATACATGATAACATTCAAGAATCACATACATGCATAACATATAAATTAAGCACATACTGATACTTATCTTTTCAACTGGAGTAACACCACCAACTAGGTGCAGACCTTCTACGAACCTCCCAGCCATAGACCACATTGCTCATCACGCTCAGCAGTGGGTCACCCCCGAGCTGGGACTAAGCTCCACCCAGGGCAAGGGAATCCTAGACTAGGATGAGATTACATGAAACTGCACAATGCAACTGGAAGGATTCTCTCTAGGAGCCTTCTTACGCCCATTACTCACAGACTCTCATTCCCCACATGCCTGTTCCACCCGGGAGTATACACCTTGACTGTCACACAATCCATCGACTGCTTCACCTCCCTCTTAGGGTCTCGGCAATAGGCCGGATCATGAATTCTCAGAGCTCTGTAGTTGGTGTTGGAATCTCTCTGGGAGAAAACCACTTCCCAACAAACTCTCTCACTTGGAGAGAATTTCCCATAGGCCCGACAACCTGCCTCTTCAACCACAACCACCTCCCTCATCTAGAGAGAGTGTTGCACACAGGCCTGACAACCTTCTTCTTCAACTCCATTCCAGGACAAGGAGGACAACAACAAGGCTCAACAAGGAACAGACGGCGGGAACAAGCCACACTTAACCAAGGAACTACATGGCCACAACAACCAACAGTTATGACACACACGACATAGAAAAATACAGGATGCTCGAGCTTCACAGAATACGCGGATCAAGCCATAGTTCTCCTTGGGTTCAGGATGCGTGACCAGAGAACAAAACACAGAGGTCGATGATGGAGGTCTCGGGTTCAAGCGGAGGATGAGAGAATAGATAGGACAAACAACCTTCCCGTGAGGGTTTTCTTCACTATGCGTGGGTATGCAGATGCAGACGTAGAGGCAAAATGGTTCAGATGCCCCAGCTCCCAGACTCAGGAGGAGGATGACATAATGGGAGAGAAAACTGCCAACACGACTGACTCTTGCAGATTTAGCTGCATGCGCCCAGGTCGACACCTATCTTCCTAGAGCTGCATGCGCTCCATTTAGCATATGTTCCCTTTACGGGAACTTAGGACAAAACTTGGTCAATTTTCCACCTTAGCCTTTAGGAATAATAATAAATTATTATCCCCTTTAGAGGTAATCCCCCTAGCTTATCCCCTAGGCCCACACACTTAGCCTCCTCCCTTACCCAACCTTGTGGAAGCTTAGTGCTCCATCACTCTTTCTTCATGGTCGTTCTATACGCAACGATGTTTATATTTTATTAATGATCTACATAATTACATATACAAAATCAGGCTCTTGGCCTTTAACACCTAGGCTCTCCGACCTAATAAACACATAAATCCACCAGCTTATATACACTTGGCTCACTAGCCTATAAACATAATTATAATTCATATTATAACTGGGGCACGTCCTTGGGGTATTACAAGGAAAGTGATGATGAAATAACCTTTAAAAATCAAAAGAAAAGAAACACTAATAATAAAAATAAGTTCTACAAGAAAATGAAAACGTTCTTTACCCAAGAAGACAGTAGTTCATCAGAAGAAAATGAAGAAGATAGCCCAGAGCTTCTATTTATGGGAATAAAAACTCAAGATGATAAACATTCAAAAGATGAATAAGAAGTGAACTTCAAAGAATAAATCCTTAGTATAATTGAAGAACTAAGAAAAACTAAAAAACAAAATAGGGTACTAAGGGAAGAGCTTCTAGAGATTAAAGAAGCTACTAAATCAAGAGAGAGGGAAGTTTTCAAAACCATCAAAGATTCAGAACAAACCATTAGTGATTTGAAGTCCCATCTCCTGGAAGCTAATAAAATTGAAGAAGTCATTTTACAAAAACTTAATGATAAAAAACAAGTATGTGAGAAACTAGAAGCTAAGATTAAGATGCTAAAAAGTGAAATTGAGAAAGAAAAGAAGGGATCACAATTTGGAAATAGCTCAAAGATCTTGGATGAAATTCTCAGTAGTCAAAGGTCACCAAACAACAAGACTGGTTTTGGATACACTCAAGACTCAACTTCTACATCACAAGGATCTGTCAAGAAACCAATAAGTTACGTAGATGCTCTGAAAAACTCATTAAGAAAAGAAGATAATGAAGCAAAGATGATACCATTGAAAACTGTTACACATAAACATAAATCAATACTCCCTACTAGAGTAAAATATGACAAGAAAAATACAATAATCAGAAGGAATCCCCCTAAATATCTATTTATTGGATATTGTTACTCTTGCAATAATTTTGGACATAAGGTAGTACACTGCAAAGCTTATGGACAATACAATCATAGAAATATCCAAATATATAAGAACAATAAGTACAATACATAGAAGAGAAACTATAAGTCATTTTCTCCTTTGCAAGACTTCAATAGTGAATGCCAAAAATGCAACAACTATGGTCATAAAACCAATGAATGTAGATTGCCAAAATATGATAAAAAGACAAATATTTCCCATAATCAAAAGGAATGGAAGAAAAATAAAACAGAGTGCAATGTAGCCTTATATGCAAGAAATCAAGGATGTCAGTGGTATATATACAGTGGATGTTCCAAACACATGATTGGAGATCAAAGTAAATTTCTTAAGTTAAATAAGAAAGGAAAAGGAAAAGTAACTTTTGGAGATAACATGTCAACCAAGATATTGGAAAAAGACACTGTTAGTTTAGAAAATAATAAAACCAAAGCAGAATATGTACTTCTGGTAGAAAATCTCAAACCAAATCTTCTAAGTGTAAGTCATACATGTGATCAGGGTCACATACTTACATTTGATTCTCAGAAATGTGAAATCAGAAAAAAGGACACTGGAAAGCTAGTGGTAGTTGCACCAAGAACATCTAGCAATGTGTACATCCTTGATATAGAAGAAAAAGAAAAATGTTGTTTAAGCCAAGTAGAAGAAAGTTGGCTATGGCATAGAAGGTTGGGACATTTAAGATTTGACAACTTGATCAAAGCCAACGAGAAAAAGGCAGTTAGGGACCTACCAAAAGTGATTAAGCCTTCATATTCTATTTGTAAACATTGTCAAATAGGAAAGTAAATAAGAGTTAGGTTCAAAACAAAAGAGCATTCCACAACAAAATCGTTAGAGATTATTCACATAGATCTATGTGGACCAACTAGAACCAAAAGTACTTATGGTGAACAATATTTTATGTTGATTGTTGATGATTACATAAGATTGACCTGGGTATTCTTTCTAAAAGAAAAATCAGAAGCCTTTGAGAAATTTAAAATATACAAA
>ML795293.1:116892-138407 GCA_009831015.1 Picea engelmannii
GATAAAGGATGAATGCATCATCAAGACTGCCTTTAGAACAAGGTATGGTCATTATGAATTCACAGTGGTGCCATTTGAGTTATCAAATGCACCCAATGTTTTCATGTGCCTAATGAATGGTGTATTCAGGGAATATCTAGACAAGTTTGTCATAGTATTTTTGGATGACATCCTGGTGTATTCCGAGTTGGAGGAAGAGCATGAACATCATCTGAGGTTGGTGTTGCAGGTGCTAAGAAAAAACCAACTGTATGCCAAATTGAGCAAGTGCTCATTTTATCAAAAGCAGATCCATTACTTAGGGCATATCATTTCAAAGGATGGGATAGTCGTGGATCTTGAGAAGATAGAAGCCATTAGAGAATGGTTAGCGCTAAAGAATGCGACATAAGTCAGATCCTTTATGGGTCTAGCTGGCTATTACAGAAGGTTCATTGCAGGTTTCTCAAGGATAGCTCACCCCATCACTTCCTTGCAAAGGAAGGAGAAGAAATTTCAATGGGCAGAAGAATGTGAAAGAAGCTTCCAACAATTGAAGCTGTTTGTTAACTAGTGCTCCAATCCCGAGGATTGCAGATCTGAATGAAGATTTTGTAGTGTGTACAGATGCATGAAAAGAAGGACTGGGAGGAGTCCTCAGCCATAATGGATTTGTAATATGTTAGGAGTCCAGAAAATTGAAAGAGCATGAAAAGAACTACGCAACTCATGATTTGGAGTTGGCGGCCAATGTACACGCTCTAAAGAAATGGAGACATTACCTCATGGGAAAGAGGTTTGAACTAAGGAAAAACCATAATGGTTTGAAGCATTTTTTTGATCAGCCAACCTTAAATGCTGGGCAAAGTAGATGGTTGGAATTCCTTTGTGAGTATGACTTTGATATCAAGCATATCAAAGGAAAGGAGAACAAAGTGGTTGATTCACTCAGCAGGAAAGTGCATGAACTACATGCTATGGCCATTAGCATGTATCGAACTAATATTAAAGGAATAATTTCGAAAGCTGAAAATGCAGATTTGCAGTACATTGAATTGGTGGAAAAGCTACAACAAGGTAAGATGCTACAGAAAGTGGAAGATTATAAATTGGAAGCTGAAGGAACACTCCTGTACAAAAATAGAATCTATGTACCTAATTTCCAAGAATTGAGAATTATGATCTTGAAAGAAATGCATAATGTGCCTTATGCAGGGCACCCTGGATATCATAAATAAGTGGCAGCAGTCAAGAGCCATTACTTTTGGCTAGGCATGAAGAAGGAAATTGCAGAATACATCACTAGATGTATATAGTGTCAGAAGGTCAAAGCTGAACATAGGCACCCAACAAGGTTGCTACAAACATTACCCATTCCTGAGTGGAAGTGGGAAGTGGTGAAAATGGATTTCATCATAGGATTTCCCAGAACTGGAAAGCAACATGATTCCATCATGGTGATGGTGGATAAGCTTACGAAAGCTGCCCATTTTATTCCATTGAAAACTACAAACAAGGCAGCTAATGTTGTTGATATCTATATGAAGGAAGTAGAACAATTGCACGGTATTCCCAAGACAATTGTGTCTGACAGAGACCCAAAATTCACCTCAAAAATATGGAAAGGGTTATTCAAAGGGTTCAAAACGAATATGAACTTCAACACAACCTATCATCCAAAGTCTGATGGGAAGACAGAGAGGGTGAACCAAGTGATAGAAGATATCCTAAGGATGTATGTGATGGACAAACCATATAAATGGGAAGACTACCTACACTTGGTAGAATTTGCCTACAACAATGGGTATCAAGCATCACTGAAGATGAGCCCGTTTGAAGCACTTTATGGAAGAAAGTGAAACACACCAGTAAGTTGGGATAACCTAGCTCATAGGGCAGTGGTTGGGCCAGAGTTGCTCAAGGAAATGGAAGAACAAATGATGAAGATTAAGCAAAATTTGAAAGATACCCAAGATAGGCAGAAAAGTCATGCTGATAAGAACATAACCCACAGGGAGTTTAAAGTGGGTGATCATGTTTTCTTGAAAGTCAAATCCAACAGAAGTTCCATGAAGCTGGGAAATTGTTCCAAGTTGGCAGCCAGATATTGTGGGCCATTTGAAATCCTAAAAAGGATTGGATGAGTTTCATATATGCTTGCATTTCCTGCATCCAAGACTGTACATAATGTGTTTCATGTTTCATTGCTTAAGAAATATATACCTCATCCTAATCATGTGATTGATTGGAATATGATTCAGGTGGAGAAAGAAGGTGTCTTGCAGGTGCATCCAGTGCGCATATTGGACTGGAAGAGAAAACAACTCTGGAATCGATCCATAGGGCTTGTAAAGGTTGAGTGGACTTGGTACGGTCCCGAGGATGCGACATGGGATCATGAGGATGTTATGCAGGCAGAATACCCACATCTTTTTGAAGATTTTGAAAATCTTGTTGATGTTGTGTAAATAAGTTGCACCGAGGACAATGCAAAAATAAGGGGAGGGGATTGTAATATCCCCAAGGATGAGCCTAGTTGTATTTATGAATTGTAAACTTGTTTTGTAGGCTGGTGAGTTGAGAAATTATAAGATGGTAAGTTTATGTGTTATTTGGCCAGAGATCCTAGGAGTTAAAGGCCAGGAGCCTGTTTTTGTACATGTAACTATTCATATCAGTAATATAAAAACATCGTTGCGTGTAGACCAACCACAAAAAAAGAGTGATGGGGGACTAAGCTTCCACTAGGTTGGGTAAGGGAGAGGGGGCTGAGAGGTTCGAAAGAGGGGCTAAGCTTAAGGGATTAAGTCGAAGAGAATAATAATTTATTATTATTCCAAAAAATTGATTAGAAGGATATGTTTTTATCCTAAGTTATTTTGGGAGGACGGGTGACTTCCAAATGGAAAGGGAACGAATGCTAAATGGAGTGCATGCATATCTAGTAAGATAGGTGTCGACCTGGGTGCATGCAGTTAAAGTTGGAGAGTCAGCTTGTGTTGGGGGTTCGCTTCCCATTCTTCCATCCTCGCCTAACTCATTTGGCCTCGGTCGTCGACCTTTGCATCTTCACGCACCTATGAAACGACTAACTGGGGAAGCCAACATGTGTTTTCCTGTGAATCCCAACATATCTGCACTTTCCAAACCCGATTAATACTCTGCCTTACCGAAATTTTGGTTGTTGCCATTCTCTGAGCTGTATTGAACCGTTGTTGTTGTCCTCACCTTGCTGGAACTGAGTTGAAGATTGGTTGAAGAGGCGGGTTGTCAGGCTCGTGGTTGAAGAGGTAGGTTGTCAGGACTGTGAGAAGCTCTCTCCAGGTGAGAGAATTTGTTGGGAAGTGATTTTATCCTAGAGAGAGTCCAACACCAACTAAGGAACGCTGAGAATTCCTGATCCGACCTATTGTCGAGACCCTAAAAGGGGAAGTAGAGAAGTCGATGGACTGTGGAACAATGAAGGTGCATATTCCTGGGGTGGAACATGCATGTGGGGAATGAGAGTCTGTTAGTAGTGGGCGTAAGAAGGCTCCTAGAGAGAATCCTTCCCGTTGCACTGTGCAGTTTCCTGTAACCTTAGCCTAGTCTAGGATTCCCTTGCCCTAGGTGGAGCTTAGTCCCAACTTGGGGGTGACCCATTGCTGAGCGTGATGAGCAGCGTGGTCTAAGGCTGGGAGGTTCATGGAAGGTCTGCACGCAGTTGGTGTACTTCAATTGAAATATGAGTATCTATTCCTATGATCATTTACATGCTATGTATATCTACATGTGTTATAATTGATGAATATTGCATGTATAGGTTGTTATATTATGGGTTTCACCTGTGAAGTATGTATGAATAGAATATGTTTTCTATTTAGGTTTATATTTATATGCATATGACAATTTCCATTTCTATGAGTAGCTTGCACCGACCTGGGTGGTCGGGGTGTGACAAATTGGTATCAGAGTTAGTTGAGCCAAGTGAAGTGTGTGAGTAGTGGCGTTGTCCGGCCTGTTGGTGGCTGGGGGACATCACAAATTGGTTTCAGAGCTAGTCGAGCTAAGTGGAGTGTGTGAGTAGTGGCGTTTCCCAACCTGTTGGTGGCCGGGGACGTCATAATAGTAGTGGGGTCTATGTCGATGATTTGTCTTCTATGAGTATTTTATGAATCATATTCTGAATCAGGGTTTGACTCCTTGTCTTTGATCTCGACCACCAATGATTGTTTTGAGCAACATTCATCGGTGTTGTGCCAGGGGATTTTGTGTAAATCACACCATTTTCCAGTGTCCTTCTTCATCTTTACATTACCCTTTTTTTCCCGTGTCTTGGATTGGTTTTTTGAAGTCTGGTTGTTAGGGCCATATTTACCATACTTTGTTTGTTGCGGATTTGTAGTCCCAAACTCCTGCTTGTCCTGGTTCTTAAATTTCTACTCGATTTTAACAACATATCGATAAGCAACACCCAATGATGAGATGTCCAGAAAATCCATTTCAGTTTGGATGTATCTGTGTAGAGCCCCACAGTATTTCAAAGCCAGATGTCATTCAGAGTCTTTGATACCCAGCTTGGTGTGCAAGGTATGGAAGGTATTGGTGAACTTTGGCATTGCTTGGCCCCTGATCCAAAATGGATCCAGGAAGGCCTAAAAATGAAAGTTCCCGGAATCGGACAAAACCAATGCCATTGTGTCAGGCTCATCGCGCTTATTCTGGCCATATGTGTTTTTCCAAAAATGGACATCGTATGCAAAAGTTACTCTGTTTTGATCGATTTCTCAAACATGCAAAAAATCAACAGGTCATACTGCTAACGTCAACAGTACGTCATCATGACTTCATGATGAGATCAGTAGGGACACGTGGAAACATGAGGAGGTGACATGTGTCACTCAGTTTTGGCATTTTTAGGGGTTTATGTGGACCAATAAAAAAATTGACACATGGCATTGTACGAACGCAACACATGGTTGTACGGAATGTTGACGTGGCCCAATGACAGTCTGACACATGGTAGTATAGATGAGAGGTGGAAGTACAGATGTTGATGTGGCAATACAAATGTTGACGTGGCAATTGAGTGGGCAGGTGACTTGGTAGTACAGATGCTAACGTGGCAACTGACTGGGCAGGTGACTTTGCAGTATAGATGTTGATGTGGCAGGCTCAGGGTACAACACGTGGTTGTACGAGAGTTATGTGGAAGGCTGACAGGACGATGACGTGGTGCTGACTGTGCACTAACTATGTTGGTGATTGGGTTGTACGGTCCAATCACAGGGTGACACGTGGCCCAATTAGAGGGCACCACATGGCACCCCGAATTTGGCCAATGTGGGATGGTTCAAAAAAAAAATTGCCTCCACAATATTCGACCATGCAACCTCCTCCATAGCCCAAGTCTTCAAAACAAGCGCCAATCGGCTGAGCTCCACACGTTTCTTGTTACAAATATGGTCGGATTTCCACTTAAGTTGTTATATGGAAGATTTTTTGGGATAGGCCCTAGTCGGTGGGGGCCAATGCTCGGCCACATGGGCATCCCATATGACCAGGAACCTAGGTAAAGGGGGCCGGTGTGCCCATTTTTTACCCAATGTGGGTTGAAAACTATATAATATGATTTTTTTATTTTTTTTTGCTGATTGTGGAGGATTTTGCCCATTTTTGGGGGATTTGGAGCTCGATTTGAGGCCAGCTCTTGGGAGGAAGTTGGGATAAGGTCGCCAACCAAAATCCTATATAAACCAATAATTTTTGGTAGTTCATAACAAGAGAAATGTTGAATAATTCATGAAGCCTGAGCCATTTTTATGCAGGGAACCCATTGAGGAAGCAAACTTTGGAGGCCATTTCCGAGAGCTACACTCAACCTTTTTCAGTTCCATCAGTTGTGTTCGATTCTTGAGGTCGATAATAACACATCCAGACCAGTTTTTAATCCTTTTAATGCATTTCTGATGTACTTTTGAAGCATTGAAGATTAATAATAAATACTCCCTCGCTGAGACAAAGGCTTAGAGACGTAGGAAACCTTGTTGAACTTTGTTATCAAGCTTGTTGTTATGGTTTGTTGTTCCTTATGTTTACTTTCTGATCTGAATTCTATATGATGGCTGCAATATTCTTTCACTAAGTTCTTCTTCTTTTCTTAATTCCTAAGTGGTAAATTTACTCATGCATAAACTTAACCAAGTCTTTTAAAAGATCATTTCCAAACGAGTGGTATCATAGCAGGTTGACAATTGATTGTTTGAGATTGGATGATTACCAGGGAAAAGCTAAGTCGAGGTGAAGGCGAGATTGTATAAGGATATCCAAAGATTGGATCAAGAAAGAGGACTTCTCAAAGTGAGAAGATGGCATCTGAAGAAGGAATGTCTCAGAACAAGATAGAGTTTCAAAAGACATTTTTCTCCATGTCGGAGATGGTAAAGGTATTATATGATGATTACTTGGAACGAAAGAGGCATTTTCAAGGAGAATTGTAACAAGACAAATGTGAAAGAGAGGATCCTCCTAAACCTCCTCCTTCACCTCCTTCATCTCCATCATCTTCTTCTTCTTCAAGTACAAGTGCAACTTCTACTGCAAGAAAACGTAAACATGATATGCCATTACTTAAGCTTGATGTGAAATTATAATTACCCATGTATGATGGTGAAGTCAATGTTGAGAGGCTTGATAACTCGGTCAGACAGATGGAAGTTTATTAAAGTGTGCAACAAATCAAAGATGAGGCAACCCAAATCAAATTGGCATTGCTTCGTCTTGCAGACACATCACACATCTAGTGACAGAGTAAGTTGCAACATGGTACTCAACAAGTTGGTAATGTATTTCCACCATGGAAATAATTTTTTTTTGCACTTAGAAAGCAGTTTTATCCTTTGGGTTATAAGGAAAAGGATTTAATTGAATGGCAAAGTTTTAAACTAAGAAAAGGACAAACAATGCAAGAATACAAAGATGAATTTCGTAAGATGGCATTAATGTTAAATATTCCATTACATACACAAGAAACTCTTATGAAGTATATAGGAGTTTTACCTACACATATTCGTAACACTGTATTTATGTTTGGACCTACTAATATTGATGAGGTTTATGTCCAAGCAATGTATATTGAAGCAGGGAAAACAAGAGTTGGTGTATAAGGGGAATCGTCTTCAAGGAAATAAGACAAACGAAAGGGGAATGGAAAGAAAGAAAATTCAGTGACAAGGAAGGAAAAGAAGCTCTCTTGCAATCATTGCAATAAGGAAGGGCATGATGATGACCATTGCTGGAAATTGCATCCAGAAAAGAGACCAAAGTGGTTCAAAGAGAGGAAAGGGAGGAAAACAGTTGCAACAAGAACACGGCCAACAGACTTGGGGTATGATTCAGGTGATGAGAATAAAATCACAGTAGTTGGTTTGACAGGTAAAATTGGTGATGGATATGGTTCTAGAAGTAAATTGTTTCATATAAGGGTCATAATGAAACATACTAAGATCGATTCATTGATAGATAATGGATCTCAATCTAACTTGATTTCAGAGGAAGTGGTTAAACAATTGGGATTGAAAACTAAGCTACATCATAAACCTTACTCACTTAAATGGATAAGCAACAATCATAAATTGCACATAACAGAGAAATGCACTTTAAAGTTTGCAATTTAATCAAAGTTTGTGGATGAGATAACGTGTGATGTGATGCCACTAAGTGAATGTGGAATGGTCTTAGGCATCCCTTATTTATATGATCGCAAAGAAATCTTCTACAGTGAACAAAATCAATATCACTTAGCTAAAGAATGCAATGAATATGTTGTACATGCTCATCACTTAAAAGAAGATCATTCTCTTCAAACAATGGAACAATTAAGGAAGGCAAGTTATGCAAGCAACACACCTATAATTGTTCCAAGTAAAGCAGTTGTTCTTAAGCATGAACATGAGATGGTTTTAGAATGGAAATTCAATCATACTTTTCTTCAAGATAATCTAATGTCGTGCAAGCACATCAAACATATTAGTTCATTTGCAATCATATTTCTAATGTTATCGCTGCTAATGTTTTCAACATGGATGGTAGTGGATTCAATAAGATGTGAATAGTTGGACATATTGTCATTCAGGTGTTGTCATTGATGTCAAAATCCAATGTCATTATGATGTGATGATGAGTTGTTATGAACAAAATGTAGTGAAATCTATCTAAATCCCAAGAGAGACAACATATTAAATTTCACGAGATCAACACAAATGTAGAAACACCATCGGGATCGAATTCCCAATAGATCAATGATCTTGATCAGTTAGAATCCAAGTACAAAACCAAAAGTTCAGAAGGGAAAGTGCATTGCAATGATATAAACAACATGCAGAGGAATCTACCAAAAATCTCAAAAGGGAAAGCGCATTACAGAAACATGATTAGGAGTGAAATCCCCACAATAAAAATACAGAAGAATTGAGGGAGAATCCTGTCCATTGATGTAGATTTCGGGACAAACCTAGACCATCATTTCTGGGAGTTACAGAGGAGGAACTTCGGATCAAACATTTGATTAAGTCCTGACCATTTGATATCAGTAAGGGCATATCAATGGCAAAGAACCATTGCGGGATGCAAGGGTTGAGTTAACGGTTGCACAACTTTCAGTTCTGAAATCATCCCTGATCGTTGATCTACTACGAGAGAATTCTCGACCGTTATATGAAGTCAAGTTGCTCGAGTTTTATCGGGGAATCTCACTATGGGAGAATTGAGAAATGGGAATGAATAAACCAAAGACCTGAAGGCCGAAATAAATCTGGACCATTGATCTAAGAGTTGATCACAGCCATTGGATCAAGAATTCAGATGAACCTGCGACCATTAGATCCGGGAGGAGGACATGTGCCACATCAGGAGATCCACATTAGTAAACCACATCAGTAAGGACACGTGGTGCAATCATATGGTGACAAGTGTCTTGGTCCAATTGTAAATTTTGGTTACGTAAGTGACGAATCTAGGTGACACGTGGAATCCACTTAGCTAGTGCCAAGTCAACAGTGACGTCAGCAAGTTACATCACTCTGGGAGTTTTTCCTTCAGGGGAAACCAACAACTACATGAAGCGTCGAAGGCCAAATTCAATGTAAAATGTTGATCTAAGATCCTCCAAATTCTCACATGACCGTCAGATCAGGAGACAGTCAACTCCAATGCTGACCAACTCCAGTGGAATTGTAACAACAATCACCCGGACCTCTGAACCCTCAAAGTCCCAAAGTAAATAGTGGCCATCCATCTCAACCTTTGATTAAGTCATAGCCGTTGATAACGTATAGAGGAAAGATAGAATAAATCATAAATCATGAAGTAACACTAACTGTTGATCTACTTCGGGAGCATTCTTAACCATTGGTCAAGCATAGTGGAAGGATAGCGCAAGAATAGGTGTTAACTAACAGCAAGCGGTCAACACCACTTTATGACTTATTCGGTAGGTTATCACTCCAGAGGAATTGGAATACTCAGATTTCTAGTAAACTGGAGTCCCGTAGTATCGAAGCTCCAAAATAACATCCAGACCGTTGAAATCTATGGACACACGTCAACTCAAGATTAACACTTCGGTGAAATTTTAGTCCGGGAGAATTAGAAGTTTAGTCCCCCGAAGTCACGAGGTACTGAAGGAAATGAAAATCGTCCATCTCATCGTGATATTAAAACATGACCCTTGATCTTGATAAGTGTTCAAGCACTCACTTGGCCTAGAATCTGGTCACCGCTTGTGGTTGTATGGAATAAAGAAATAAGGGTGAAAGAAGAGGCAACACAAAAATTAATAAGCCCGTGGTTCTGTGCATATGGTCATATGGAAAACATGGTTTGAAGGAAGTGCCTCTGTAGGTTTCAATTTCTGCAACATTTGCAGAGACATGGAATCAAGTTAAATAAATCGATCCATACCTGTGATCGATTTAAAATCCCTCTCACTGAATTAACAGCCTACACAATGACGTTTGAATAATAATAGAGATTATTATTAATTTAAGATGAAGAGGTGTGATGGTCCAAATAAATGATCACAATGCTTCATAGCTTATACCAGTTGGAAGAGTATATAAACAAGAAACAATGGTGAGAAGAAAGTGTCTCTGTAGTCCAGATCAGAAGATTAAAATAGCAGTAGAGTCCAAGAAGTAGATCTGATGATTCTTATGAAGTGAGGGTGGAAGGGAGGAGCACGGAAGGATTCATATCCTTTAAGTGTAAGTTAAGGGAGTTGGTGCCCTAAATGCAAGGGAGTTGGTGCTTCCTAGGGTTGGTGCCCTAAATACAAGGGATTTGTGCTTCCTAGGGTTGGTGCCCTAAAGATACAAGGGAGTGGTGCTTCCTAGGGTTGGTGCCATGAAGAAGGGGATTTGTGTCTCCTAGATTTTGTGCTCTAAAAAGGATTGGTGTCCTTCACTATTCTTCATACAAGCCTTGTAATTTCTATTAATTATGTTTATATAATTGATTTTACAAACAAGTCTATTGTTGATCTATTGTGGTAATTAACAAAACACAAAAGTAACTGCTAATTATTGAAAATGGGTAATATTGATTCACCGCCCCCTCTCAGTATTCCAACAATTGGTATCAGAGAAAGGTTCCTACAACACAGTCTAACAACTGGAAGGTATATCTTGAAGATGGATCAACAAAAGGGAATGTCTAACAACAAAGCACCATTTTTCAATGGAGGTGGCTATGCTCTATGGAAAATAAGAATGAAAAACTTCATGTTGGCCCTTGGTTTTGATATATGGCAATCTGTTGTAGATGGTTACACTACACCAACTACTCCACCCAAAGATGCTGCAAGAAAGAAAATATGCAATGACAACTCAAGAGCAGATAATGTAATTCTAGGAGGGTTGACAAATTCCGTGTGTGTGAAGGTTATGCATTGTAAGTCAGCCAAAGAAATCTGGGACAAATTGGAGGTTGTATATGAAGCATATATCAAAGTCACGGAAGCCAAACTATAGACCTATAGAAATCAATTTGAAAATCTGAAAATGAAAGAAGAAGAGAATATTGTTGAATACCTTCATAGGGTAGATGAAGTGGTTAATTCAATCAGAACAACATGAGAAGAACTTACAGATAAACCTATTTTGCAAAATATACTAAGGTCATTACGTATGAGATATGATGCAAAGATATCTACAATTAAAGATAGGCCTGATCTTGACACACTCACTATTGATCGACTTCATGGAATTTTTACAACATATGAAATGAGGACAGGGAATGATAAATCATCAAAAAGAGAAACATCTTTTAAAGCATCTAAAAAAAAGACGAGTCAGGGACAAAAGACCAATGATGAGTTATCAGATATATCTGATGAGGAAACTACCAACTTCATAAAGAAACTCAAGAAAGGGTAAGGGAAATATAAAGGAAAGATTCCTCTAATATGTTTCGACTGTGGCAAAATTGGACACTTTGCCAAAAAATGCCCCCATCCTAAGCAGGAGGAATGTAATACCCCAAGGACGTTCCCTAGTTATATTATGAATTGTAATTATGTTTATAGGTTGGTGAGCCAAGTGTATATAAGTTGGTGGGCTTATGTGTTTATTAGGCCGGAGAGCCTAGGTGTTAAAGGCCAGGAGTTTGATTTTGTATATGTAATTATGCAGATCATTAATAAAATATAAACATCGTTGTGTGTAGAGTGACCATGAAGAAAGAATGATGGGGGACTAAGCTTCCACAAGGTTGGGTAAGGGAGGAGGCTAAGTGTGCGACCCTAGGGGATAAGCTAGGGGGCTTACCTATAAAGGGGATAATAATTTATTATTATTCCTAAAGGCTAAGGTGGACAATTGACCAAGTGTTTTCCTAAGTTCCTGTAAAGGGAACGCATGCTAAATGGAGCGCATGCAGCTCTAGGAAGACAGGTGTCGACCTGGGCGCATGCAGTTAAAGCTGTATAAGTCAGTCGTGTTGGGGGTTCGCTCTCCCATTCTATCATCCTCTGATTGAGTTCGCTGGGATCTGGTGAGTCTAAACCATTTTTCCTCTGTGTCTGCATCTGCATACCCACACATAGTGAAGAAAATCCTCATGAGAAGGTTGTTCGTCCTGTCCATTCTCCCATCCTCCACCTGAACCTGAGACCTCCATCATCGACCTCTGTGTTTTGTTCTCTAGTCACGCATTCTGAACCCAGGGAGAACTGCGGGCTGATCCATGTATTCTGTGAAGCCCGAGCATCCCATATTTGTCTATGTCGTGTGTGTCGTAACTGTTGGTTTTTGTGGCCATGCAGTTCCTTGGTTGAGTGTGGCTTGTTTCCATCATTTGTTCCTTGTTGAGCCTTGTTGTTGTCCTCCTTGTGCTTGAATGGAGTTGAAGAAGCATGTTGTCAGGCATGTGTGCGACACTCCCTCCAGGTGAGGGAGGTGGTTGTGGTTGAAGAGGAAGGTTGTCAGGCCTGTGGGAAACTCTCTCCAGGTGAAAGAGTTTGTTGGGAAGTGGTTTTCTCCCAGAGAGAGTCCAGCACCAGCTATAGAGATCTGAGAATTCCTGATCCGGCCTGTTGTCGAGACCCTGAGAGGGAGGTGAAGCAGCTGATGGACTATGTGACAATGAAGGTGTATACTTCTAGGTGGAACAGGCATGTGGGGAATGAGAGTCTGTGAGTAGTGGGCGTAAGAAGGCTCTTGGAGAGAATCCTTCCAGTTGCACTGTGCAGTTTCCTATAATCTCAGCCTAGTCTAGGATTCCTATGCCCTGGGTGGAGCTTAGTCCCAGCTCGGGGGTGACCCACTGCTGAGCGTGATGAGCAGCGTGGTATATGGTTGGGAGGTTCGTGGAAGGTCTGCACGTAGTTGGTGGTGTTACTCCAGTTGAAAAGATAAGTATTAGTCTGTGCTTAATTTATATGTTATGCATGTCTATGATGCTTGAATTTTATCATGTATTCCGTTGCGTATGTGAACTACTGTTAATTCCATTGATTTTGTATGGTAGCAGTAATTCTGTGATTATTGTGATTAAGTGTTTTAATTTGATTAAAATGCATCTTATATAGCCATCAACAGGTCGGGCAATGCCACTACTCAGACGCTTCACTTAGCTCTGATACCATTTTGTAACATCCTCGGCCAAGGCAGAGACCGGGTAATGCTACCACTGTGGAATATACACTTATATAATATATAAGATGCATTTTAATCGAATTAAAACCCTTAATCAAAATAATCACATAATTACTTCTACCATACAAAATCAATGGAATTAACAGTAGTTCATATACGCAACAGAATACATGATAACATTCAAGAATCACATACATGCATAACATATAAATTAAGCACATACTGATACTTATCTTTTCAACTGGAGTAACACCACCAACTAGGTGCAGACCTTCTACGAACCTCCCAGCCATAGACCACATTGCTCATCACGCTCAGCAGTGGGTCACCCCCGAGCTGGGACTAAGCTCCACCCAGGGCAAGGGAATCCTAGACTAGGATGAGATTACATGAAACTGCACAATGCAACTGGAAGGATTCTCTCTAGGAGCCTTCTTACGCCCATTACTCACAGACTCTCATTCCCCACATGCCTGTTCCACCCGGGAGTATACACCTTGACTGTCACACAATCCATCGACTGCTTCACCTCCCTCTTAGGGTCTCGGCAATAGGCCGGATCATGAATTCTCAGAGCTCTGTAGTTGGTGTTGGAATCTCTCTGGGAGAAAACCACTTCCCAACAAACTCTCTCACTTGGAGAGAATTTCCCATAGGCCCGACAACCTGCCTCTTCAACCACAACCACCTCCCTCATCTAGAGAGAGTGTTGCACACAGGCCTGACAACCTTCTTCTTCAACTCCATTCCAGGACAAGGAGGACAACAACAAGGCTCAACAAGGAACAGACGGCGGGAACAAGCCACACTTAACCAAGGAACTACATGGCCACAACAACCAACAGTTATGACACACACGACATAGAAAAATACAGGATGCTCGAGCTTCACAGAATACGCGGATCAAGCCATAGTTCTCCTTGGGTTCAGGATGCGTGACCAGAGAACAAAACACAGAGGTCGATGATGGAGGTCTCGGGTTCAAGCGGAGGATGAGAGAATAGATAGGACAAACAACCTTCCCGTGAGGGTTTTCTTCACTATGCGTGGGTATGCAGATGCAGACGTAGAGGCAAAATGGTTCAGATGCCCCAGCTCCCAGACTCAGGAGGAGGATGACATAATGGGAGAGAAAACTGCCAACACGACTGACTCTTGCAGATTTAGCTGCATGCGCCCAGGTCGACACCTATCTTCCTAGAGCTGCATGCGCTCCATTTAGCATATGTTCCCTTTACGGGAACTTAGGACAAAACTTGGTCAATTTTCCACCTTAGCCTTTAGGAATAATAATAAATTATTATCCCCTTTAGAGGTAATCCCCCTAGCTTATCCCCTAGGCCCACACACTTAGCCTCCTCCCTTACCCAACCTTGTGGAAGCTTAGTGCTCCATCACTCTTTCTTCATGGTCGTTCTATACGCAACGATGTTTATATTTTATTAATGATCTACATAATTACATATACAAAATCAGGCTCTTGGCCTTTAACACCTAGGCTCTCCGACCTAATAAACACATAAATCCACCAGCTTATATACACTTGGCTCACTAGCCTATAAACATAATTATAATTCATATTATAACTGGGGCACGTCCTTGGGGTATTACAAGGAAAGTGATGATGAAATAACCTTTAAAAATCAAAAGAAAAGAAACACTAATAATAAAAATAAGTTCTACAAGAAAATGAAAACGTTCTTTACCCAAGAAGACAGTAGTTCATCAGAAGAAAATGAAGAAGATAGCCCAGAGCTTCTATTTATGGGAATAAAAACTCAAGATGATAAACATTCAAAAGATGAATAAGAAGTGAACTTCAAAGAATAAATCCTTAGTATAATTGAAGAACTAAGAAAAACTAAAAAACAAAATAGGGTACTAAGGGAAGAGCTTCTAGAGATTAAAGAAGCTACTAAATCAAGAGAGAGGGAAGTTTTCAAAACCATCAAAGATTCAGAACAAACCATTAGTGATTTGAAGTCCCATCTCCTGGAAGCTAATAAAATTGAAGAAGTCATTTTACAAAAACTTAATGATAAAAAACAAGTATGTGAGAAACTAGAAGCTAAGATTAAGATGCTAAAAAGTGAAATTGAGAAAGAAAAGAAGGGATCACAATTTGGAAATAGCTCAAAGATCTTGGATGAAATTCTCAGTAGTCAAAGGTCACCAAACAACAAGACTGGTTTTGGATACACTCAAGACTCAACTTCTACATCACAAGGATCTGTCAAGAAACCAATAAGTTACGTAGATGCTCTGAAAAACTCATTAAGAAAAGAAGATAATGAAGCAAAGATGATACCATTGAAAACTGTTACACATAAACATAAATCAATACTCCCTACTAGAGTAAAATATGACAAGAAAAATACAATAATCAGAAGGAATCCCCCTAAATATCTATTTATTGGATATTGTTACTCTTGCAATAATTTTGGACATAAGGTAGTACACTGCAAAGCTTATGGACAATACAATCATAGAAATATCCAAATATATAAGAACAATAAGTACAATACATAGAAGAGAAACTATAAGTCATTTTCTCCTTTGCAAGACTTCAATAGTGAATGCCAAAAATGCAACAACTATGGTCATAAAACCAATGAATGTAGATTGCCAAAATATGATAAAAAGACAAATATTTCCCATAATCAAAAGGAATGGAAGAAAAATAAAACAGAGTGCAATGTAGCCTTATATGCAAGAAATCAAGGATGTCAGTGGTATATATACAGTGGATGTTCCAAACACATGATTGGAGATCAAAGTAAATTTCTTAAGTTAAATAAGAAAGGAAAAGGAAAAGTAACTTTTGGAGATAACATGTCAACCAAGATATTGGAAAAAGACACTGTTAGTTTAGAAAATAATAAAACCAAAGCAGAATATGTACTTCTGGTAGAAAATCTCAAACCAAATCTTCTAAGTGTAAGTCATACATGTGATCAGGGTCACATACTTACATTTGATTCTCAGAAATGTGAAATCAGAAAAAAGGACACTGGAAAGCTAGTGGTAGTTGCACCAAGAACATCTAGCAATGTGTACATCCTTGATATAGAAGAAAAAGAAAAATGTTGTTTAAGCCAAGTAGAAGAAAGTTGGCTATGGCATAGAAGGTTGGGACATTTAAGATTTGACAACTTGATCAAAGCCAACGAGAAAAAGGCAGTTAGGGACCTACCAAAAGTGATTAAGCCTTCATATTCTATTTGTAAACATTGTCAAATAGGAAAGTAAATAAGAGTTAGGTTCAAAACAAAAGAGCATTCCACAACAAAATCGTTAGAGATTATTCACATAGATCTATGTGGACCAACTAGAACCAAAAGTACTTATGGTGAACAATATTTTATGTTGATTGTTGATGATTACATAAGATTGACCTGGGTATTCTTTCTAAAAGAAAAATCAGAAGCCTTTGAGAAATTTAAAATATACAAAGCCCTTGTAGAAAATGAAATAGATCTCAAAATTAAATTTCTGAGATCAGAAAATGGAGGAGAATTCACCTCTAAAGAGTTCATTCAATTATGTGAAAATCATGGTATCAAAAGACAGTTTTCATCTCCCAGGACTCCTCAATAGAATGTAGTGGTAGAAAGGAAAAAAAGAACAGTTCAAGAAGTTGCAAGAACCATGCTAAATGAAGCTAATATTCCAGACAAATTATGGAGAGATGCAATCTACACAATAGTCCACATACTTAATAGAGCTCAGTTGAGACCCAACCATCACAAAACCCCTTATGAATTATGGTTTGGAAGGCCAACAACTGTAAAACACTTTAGAACTTTTGGAAGTAAATGTTACGTAAAAAATGATGAAGATAACCTAGGAAAGTTTGATCCAAGATCTGATGAAGGGATATTCTTAGGATATTCATATAATAAGAAAGCATACAGATTTTATAATCTTAGACTACTAAATATAGTGGAAAGTGCCAATGTGAAGATAGATGATATAAAAAAGAGCATATCCCAAGGCATTGATAAAAAATCCCAACAAGAAGATGATGATGTAGAATCTCAGCAGGAAGATGATGATGTAGAATCTCAGCAAGAGGATGACAATGATGAAACACAAGAAAATGAACCTCATACTAATGAAGAAAACAATGAAGAAACGTCCTTTCCAAGAGCTCCATCAAAAAGAGTTCAAAAGAATCCTCATGAAAGAAAGATTTTTGGAGATAAAAGTGCAGGAGTGGAAACAAGAAGGAAACTCGCTTTTGACTCGGAACAAGAAATGTTATCCCTAATAGAACCTAAGTCAGTTAATGAAGATATCAAAAGTAAAAATTGGATAAAATCAATGAATGAAGAACTAGATCAAATAGAGAAGAATTAGACTTGGGAACTAGCAACAAGACCCAAGGACAAGAACGTGATAGGAACCAAGTGTATCTTCAAGAAAAAACTAAATGAAAATGGAGAGATTATAAAGAACAAGGCCAGATTAGTTTGCAAATTGTATTCCCAAGTAGAAGGTATTGATTTTGAAGAAACTTTTGCTCCAGTAGCAAGACTTGAGGCCATCATAATGTTCCTAGGATTTGCATGCTTCAGAATTTTCAAAATCTATCAGATTGATGTCAAATCAACATTCCTTAATGGAACACTAGAAGAAGAAGTCTATGTTGAGCAACCAGAAGAATTCTTGTTGTCAGAAAATCAGGACTATGTGTGCAAACTGAAAAAGGCCATGTATGGTCTTAAACAAGCCCCCAGAGCATGGCTCTCTAGGCTTGATCAATACCTACAAAAAATGGATATAAGAGAGGGACTACTGACAACAACCTATACATCAAAATTGAGGATCAAAACATGATCGTTGTGGTGGTATTTGTAGGTGACATCATATTTGCGAGTAATCTTACTAGACTAAGCAAAAAATTTGCAACTAAAATGCAAGAAGAGTTTGAAATGTCTTTGTTGGGAGAACTGTCATTTTTCTTAGGTTTACAAGTAAATCAAACAGAAAATGAAATATTTGTTTCTCAAACCAAATATATCAAGGAAATGCTGAATAAATTTCAAATGGAAGACAATAAACCTATGGGTACTCCAATGATCACTGGATGTAAACTAAGTCTAGAAGATGACTCACCAAAAGTAGACCAAATGATGTATAGATCAATGTTTGGAAGTTTTCTCTATTCAACAACAACAAGACCTGACATCATGCAGGTTGTAGAACTTGTGGGAAGATTTCAATCTGCACCTAAGAAACTCACTTAAAAGCAGTAAAAAAGAATATCCATATACCTTCATCCTAGAACTTGGATTATGGTATCCAAAAGATAAAGACTTCAATCTAACTGCATATACTGATGCAGATTGGGCCGATCGTATAGATGATAGGAAAAACACCAGTGGAGGAGAATTTCTTAGGAAAAATTTTGGTAGCATGGTTAAGAAAGAAACAAACATCCAGATCACTCTCTATAGTAGAGGCATAATACATTGTTGTTGCATCATGCTGCACACAAGTTCTCTGGATGAAGCAAACTTTAGAAGACCTAAAATAAGTTATAATAATCCCATTACTATTAATTTTGATAACACTAGTGCCATAAGTATCTCTAAAAATCTAGTCATGCATTCTAAAACCAAACACATCCCAATTAGATACCATTTCCTAAGAGATCGAGTTACTAAAAAAATAGTTAAAATAGTGTATGTAGACACCAAAGAACAGATTGCAGACATTTTCACAAAACCCTTGCCCAGGAGTACTTTTGAAAATCTTCACCAGAAATTAGGAGTAATTCAAAAAACTCATTAAAAAAAAAACATAAAAATGTATCAGAAGGGGCACATGCTCAGGGGAGCATTGCCACAGGGGGAGATAAGAAATATCCCCTTTTCCATTGATGTCAAAGGGGGAGGTAACTGATAAGGGAATAAATTTCAAAAAGAAAAGGTTGCCATCAATGCCAAAGGGGGAGATTGTTAGACATATTGTCATTGAGGTGTTGTCATTGATGTCAACAGTCGATGTTATTATGGTGTGATGATGATTTTTTATGAATAAAATGCAGTGAAATCTATCTAAGGCTCATGAGAGACATCATATTAAATTTCACAAGATCAACGTAGATGCAGAAACACCACCGGGATCGAAATCCCAACATATCAATGATCTTGATCAGTTAGAATCCAAGTACAAAACCAAAATCTCAGAAGGGAAAGCACATTGCAATGATATAAACAAAATGAAGAGGAATCTACCAAAAATCTCAGAAGGGAAAGAGCATTACAGAAACGCTATCAGGAGTGAAATCCCCACAGTAAATCTATAGAAGAATCGAGGGAGAATCATGTCCATTGATGTAGATTTCGGGACAAACCTGAATCGTCAGATCTGGGAATTATAGAGGAGGACCTTCAGATCAAACATCTGATTAAGTCCTGACCTTCGGATCTCAGTAAGGGCAGGTCAACGATGGAGAACCATTGTGGGATGCAAGGGTTGAGTTAGCGGTTGCGCAACTTTCGGTTTCGAAATCATCCCTAACCGTTGATCTACTACGGGAGCATTCTCGACCATTATATGAAGTCAAGTTGCTCGAGTTTTATCGAGGAATCTCACTCTAGGAGAATTGAGAATTGGGAACGAAAAAAACAAAGACCCGAAGGCCGAAATAAATCTAGATCGTTGATCTAAGAGTTGATCATAGTCATTGGATCAAGAATTCAGATGAACCTGCAACCATTAGATCCAGGAGAAGGACATGTGCCACATCATGAGATCCACGTCAGCAAGAACACGTGGCACATTCATATGGTCACAAGTGTCTTGGTCCAGTTGGAACTTTAGGTTATGTAAGTCATGAATCTAGGTGACATGTGGTAGCCACTCGGTCAGTGCCTTGTCAACAGTGACATCAACAAGTTACATCACTCCGAGAGTTTATCCTTCGGGGGAAACTAGCAACTACCTAAAGTGTCGAAGGCCAAAGTCAATGTAAACCGTTGATCTAAGATCCTCCAGATTTTCACATGACCATCATATCAGGAGACAGACAACTCCAGCGCTGGCCAACTCTGGTGGAAATTGGAACAACAATCACCAGGACCTTCGAACCCCTGGAGTCCCAAAATAAATAGTGGTTGTGCATATCAACCTTTGATTAAGTCATAGTCGTTGATCAAGTACAGAGGAAAGATAGAGTAAAGCGTAAATCAAAAAGTAATGCTAACCATTGATCTGCTTCAGGAGAATTCTTAACCATTGATAAAGCATAGTGGAAGGATAGTGTAAGCAGAGGTATTAACCGACAGCAAGCGATCACCATCACTTTATTACTTATTTAGTAGGTTATCACTCTAGAGGAATTGGACTACTCAGAGTTCTAGTAACCCGTATTCCTGGAGTATCGAAGCTCCGAAATAACATCTGGACCGTTGAAATCTATGGACACACGTCAACTCAAGATAAACACTTCGATGAAATTTTAGTCCGGGAGAATTGGAAGTTTAAACCTCCAAAGCCACGAAGTACCAGAGGAAATGACAACCGTCCATATCATCGTGAAATTAAAACGTGACCGTTGATCATGATAAGAGTTCAATAACTCGCTTGGCCTAGAATATAGTCACCACTTGCGGTCGTATGGAATAAATAAATAAGGGTGAAAGAAGAGGCATCGCTTAAATTAATAAGCCCATGGTTCTGCGCATATGGTCATATGAAAAACATGGTTTGAAGGAAGCACCTCTGCAGGATTTGATTTCTGCAACATTTGCAGATACATGGAATTGAGTTAAATAAATCGATCCATACATGTGATCGATTTAAAATCACTCTCACTGAATTAACAGCTTACACAATGATGTTTGAATAATAATATAGATTATTGATAATTTAAGACGAAGAGGTGTGATGGTCCAAATAAAGTGACATAATGCTTCATATCTCACACCAGTTGGAAGAGTATATAAACAAGAAATAATGGTGAGAAGAAAGTGTCTTTGTAGTCTAGATCAGAAGATTAAAACAACAACAAAGTCCAAGAAGAAGAACTGATGATTCTTATGAAGTGAGGGTGGAAGGGAGGAGCATGGAAGGATTCATGTCCTTTTAGTGTAAGTTAAGGGAGTTGGTTCTTCCTAGGGTTGGTGCCCTAAATACAAGGGAGTTGGTGATTCCTAGGGTTGGTGCCCTAAAGATACAAGGGAGTTGGTGCTTCCTAGGGTTGGTGCCCTGAAGAAGGGGATTTGTGTCTCCCAGAGTTGGTGCTCTAAAAAAGATTGGTGTCCTTCACTATTCTTCATATAAGCCTTGTAATTTCTATTAATTATGTTTATATAATTGATTTTACAAACAAGTCTATTGTTGATCTATTGTGGTAATTAACAAAACACAAAAGTAAGTGCTAATTATTGAAAAAGG
>ML795293.1:153191-169898 GCA_009831015.1 Picea engelmannii
ATAATTTAAAAATTAAATATTTTAATATATTAAAAAATATATCTTAGTTTAAATTTGTTATGTTTCCATTTTCCCTAGCTTAATGGATCATCAAAACAATGATTTAGTGGTAACATAAGTCGTAATATACCAGCATAGATCCATCTCAACCCCATATCTATCAAGGGCCAAGAGGGATCCAATTTCTCAAAAACCTTTTTTAGAGTGCAAAACTTGAGAAAAGGTTAAAGGTTTGCACCTCTAAAAATTTGATCCCTGTCGGTCCTTGATAGATCCAGGGTTAACATGGATATATTGTGGCGGTACTATATACGTGTTTTGATTATTGAGGCCATTGATTAATTGAGTCGACTCATTGTTTATATGTGTTTTTATTTATTTATATATATTTTAATGTTTTTTATTATTTTATTATTAATTTATTCTTTTGTGGATTTTTTTACTATTATTTTAATGTGTTATGTTACATGGACATCTCTCCCATACCGAGTTGTAGAGCACCTTTCAGTGCAATTATAAAATATATTAATATATTTAAAAATCTATTAATATTTTTTAACATATTAATATATTTTATAATATTAATCATTTTTAATGATGAACATGATCATGATTAATGTCCACTAAGATCGAATTGGTATATCAGACCTTAAGAGGGTAAGTGATTACTTGTTATTCTTTAGAATTTTGTTTTTGTGCTCGAAAAACATTAAGACACGCTTTCCAACATCACCATAGTTTTGTTGCGTTAAGAGGGTAGGAATGTTGGTAGTGTGACAAATATTTTGAAAATGAGATCTAATGTGGGTATATGTTGGACAATATAAGAGAAAGTGCTTTTCGTCTTCAATCTTCTTAGTGTCACAAAGGTGACACACTCTTTCATCCCATGGCGTTTTAGGAATTGACCAACGTCCAGTTTCACTATGGAGCTCGTGATAATTTGTTCTTATCTTAGCAATCCTTTTTTTTTCTTTACACTTGTCAAAACAGATAGATATTTTTGATCTTCTAGATTATGGTTGATTACATCCTTATAATACCTTAATTTTCTTTTTTCCTCTAACTCTTTATCACACCACATTTTCTCCTTAAATTTTGATTTGATGATATTTTTAATAGTATCTTTATTATGCAAAATGGTGTCTTCCATGATTCCCCAATAGTTTATCTAAGACCAATCATCTTTATGCCATCCTTGCTTGAGTCGATGGTGGTTACGACTCAATTTTGAAGCAATTTTAGGAAGCCTCTTGTCTTCCATGTTGTTTAACTTGTTCTTATACATTAGGTATCTAGTCATAGCCGTCCTCTCAATGGGGGAGAGGCTTGTTTCTAAGAGGAGGATGGGATAGGGCGTATTTGATTTAATTTTGAGATTATAGGTTATAAAATTCTTTTGTATTTTCTCTATCTTTCTCCAGGATTCATGAGAGATACTACAACCCCAGACTTCACATCCATAAATAATAACAAGTGTAACAAGAGTCTCAAAGAGGAGTTTATTTTTATCCCAACTCCAAACATCGGTTGATTTACACTTGTTTTCAAGCCCATAATAGGCTTTCCACCCCCCAATAATCCTTTTCTCAATGCTATAATTCCAGTTGAGCTTGTGGTGAATAGCAATTCCAAGATATTTGTATGAAGTCACTTCCTCCAAGTTGTTGTTTTCATATATGAAGGTATCATAAGTGATCTT
The DNA here is from genome assembly GCA_009831015.1 of Picea engelmannii. Lineage (NCBI taxonomy): Eukaryota > Viridiplantae > Streptophyta > Pinopsida > Pinales > Pinaceae > Picea > Picea engelmannii. The sequence continues at coordinate 154,894 of ML795293.1, forward strand.
ATTGGATTTAATAATCATGACCTTAGTCTTATCAGTATTGACATTCATACCCATATTGGAGAAAAAATCTTTGAGGATCATTAGTTGGTTTTCAATATCATGGGGACTCCTTGCCATAAGAACGATATCATCGGCATAAAGAAGAAGATTGATGACTATACCGGTGAGAGTAGGGCCGACACAACCTGCTTTTTCCATGCACACTTCTAACTTGTCAATGTATATGCCAAAAGGGGTAGGCGACAAGGGACAACCTTGTTTGACTCCAATATTGTAGTTAATCTCTTTCGACCATCCCTCAGTGTTTTTAAACTTAGCAATAACACTCTCCTCCAACCTATTCCAAAGGTTTTTCCTAGGAACCATGTCAAAAGATTTTCTAAAGTCAACAAAACAACAAAAATGATTGGTTTTAGTATTGCAGAACTCCTCTACAATGATCCTAAAGGTAACAAGATGGTCCACAGTTGAATGATATCTCCTAAACCTGGCATGGCCTTTATCTCTTTTACCATGACTTTCTATCCAAAGGCTAATCTTCTTTTCCAAAATAATTCCATAAATCTTGGCTAAAATTAGGTTAACCATAATGGTCCTATAATTAGAGGGAATGTTTCTATCCCCATTTTTAAAAATAGGAACAATGAGGCTTTTCATCCAGGGTTTGGGGAAGCCCTTCTTGGCTGCTAAATGGAAGAGCTCGTGTATGTGAAGGATAAGGATAGGGCCTCTGATTTTAAAAATTTCATCTTGGTATCTTTTAATGTCCTTAGATTTCCCATTTGCAAGCCGCTTAACCCCGAACTCTATGTCATCTAAAGAAAAAACTTCATCCTCTATAGGGACAATAGGAATGGTGTCCAGGGAATTAGGGAACTCGTAAAGACTCATATTATTTTCTTTAGTATTACGGTTTAGAATTTGGCTCCATAACTTCTTCGGATCTAGCTTAGAAAGTTGTGAAAGTTGTTCTTGCCTTTTATTGATATAGTACCTTTTTTTCCTTTTAATTAGGGATTTGTACGTATTGATCTTATCGAGTTTTAGGGACTCATTAGGAGCATCGCTAATGGCTTTCCTAGAAATTTTACATTCTTTATCATACCAAGGGTTGGTCGTTCTATTATTGTTTTTACAGGACACCTCAAAAGAGAACTTGTTAATAGAAGTGGAAAGGGTAGTTGTAAAATTATGATAGAGTTCTTCAATGTTGTCCTTATAAGTTAGGAGATTTAATTTACTATTTAAATCCTTTAAGAAAATGTCATCTTTACTTTTGTCAAAGTGCAATTGCCTTTTATTATCAGAATTTTCTTCAATGACGCTTCTGTGCATGGCAAAGTTTAGAGTTAGGGTTAAAGGTTTATGATCAAAGTCAGGTTCATGGTCATTTAAAAGGTGAAAAGTTTTTATTTGGTTGGAAACGAAGATATCAGATATCACATAATCTATGACACTACTACCTAGCCCATGAATACAAGTCATTTGGTTGGAGTTTGGCCACTTCATTACTCCATTGCAAATTATTAGGTCTTGAGAGCTGCAGAGCTTGACCAATTTAGTACCAAACACATTCTCAATTAGGTATTCAAAGCTTCTTTTGTAGCTATTAAATAAAACAAGGTCCTCATCTAGCCATAAAGGATTATTGTTGGAATCATTACTTAAAAGAGTAGTTTGTTCAGTTGCAGTCCTAGCATTAAAGTCTCCTAGAAGGAGGATATTATCTTCATTTTTCAAACTATAAATATCTTATTCTAAATTATTATAGGGACAATTGCTATCTAGATTGTTTTTCTTATAAAAAGTAGAATTAATAGGTGCAAAATAGAAAATTGTTATATACATATTCTTAGCATTGGTGTATGAAATTTCTATCCAAATGTACTAATTGAGAGGGTCGATCTTATGAAGTTGAATGTGAGGAGAAATGCTCTTTCTAATATAACAAGCTATGCCTCCTATCCCTCTACGATGGGAATTTTTGTTCCATGCCAACCACAAGACAAATCCTTTTATGTTAGGGACCATAGACTCCTCATGCTCCCAAGTTTCAACTAGAAAAATAATATCAATATCACTCGGGATCCAACTTATCATAGGACCTTTGCGCCATGGAAGCCACGACAGTTCCAAAAAAGGATCCTGAGTGTCCCAAATTTCTATTTATTATTATCCTTCTAGTCTCTATCCCTAACAATAACTTTTCAATTTCTAATTATTGCCCATTTTTCTTCTTTCCTGACTTCTTTTACCTTTTGAACTTCATTCCTTAATTCAACTTGGTCTTTGGGAATGAGGTCTTCATTTATAAATATTCCTGACCCTTTTAAGCTCAGAGATTTACTGAGTATGTTATATTTATGGTCATTACAACTTACTTTAACACATATAAACCTATCTTTGTGATCAATTATTATTCGTAGCCTCTTTTCTTCTATGAGGTAAGTTGTATCAATTTGTGATTTATTATTTAATTATTCTTTTACTATTGCTAGTGTATCCTCCTCTTGTTGTTCTTTTATACCAAAAATTATGAGGTTTAAGGCTCTTTTATTACGCTCATGGTCCAGTTCGATTAACTTAGCCATTTCCTCTTTGATGGGTTTGATATCCAATTTGTTTTCCAGCTTACTAAGGATCAAATTGTTAGTTAGTTTTTCTTCTATCTCTTTAATCCTATCTCTCAGGTTGCGATTTTCTTCAACCTCTCCTTCTTGGATTGATTGTTTATGTTTTTCCCTTTCTTGAATCATATCCTTCATTGTTTGCAATTCACTCTTGAACCCTAAGAATCTATCCTCTATTTGAGCTTGAATGTTATCTTTGAAGAGTCTAATTTGTTTTATCAAACATTCCCTTTATCTCTATTTGGAGTTTTATGTCTCTTTCTTCACTCATTTTTTCTAATTATTCTAACTCTATTTGGCTTTTGGCATCTCTCTCTTCTCTCTTTCTTTTCTAATGATTCCATATAATCATAAAGTATCTCAATGTATTAAATGAACATAGATCCATCTTAACCCAAATCAAGTGCCAAGAGGGATCCATCTTAATTTGATGAGAGGTTAAAGGTTTGCACCTCTAGAGATTTGATCCCTCTCCACCCTTAATATAGGTTGAGATGAATCTATACTAGTAATAATCAAATGTTTTTGGTGATCATGGACATCAAGTAAGTAATTTATTTATTTTATTTTATTTTAACCAATTTTTAATTTTTTAAAAAATAATTAATCATTTTAAAAAAAAAATTATTCACATATATTTAAAATTTTAATTTAAAAACTAAATAAAGAATTTTAAAAAGAAAAATTAATTTAAAAAATTAAAATTAAAAACAAATTTAAAGAAATATGTTTTTTAATTTAAAAACTAAATAAAGAATTTTCAAAAGAAAAATTAATTTAAAAAATTAAAATTAAAAAAATATGTTTTAAACTTTTTTTTTTTAGTTTGTGGGTGAACATGGTTGGTTTTTTAGTGTCCCTCACATCAACACTTTGTCATCATATATTCTAAACCTCAAGGATGAAACTTAAAAACAAAGATTAAAAGAATATAAAATTAAAATGGGAAAAATTCAAAAAAATTAAAATATTGAAAAAAATGGAAAATAAAAGAAAACATTTTTTTTAAAGAGAATTAATTTTAAAAAATTGAAATTAAAAAACTAAATGTAAAGAAATATGTTTTAAATTTGAAAACATAGTTTAAAGAAATATAAAATCAAAATGGAAAAAAAAAATCAAAATAAATGGAAAAAAATAATAATTTTTTTATGAATATCATTAGTAATGACCAATTTTCTATGTTTATATTCCATAAAGTTTATTATTAACAATTGATTTATCATAGTCCCCAGGTGTAGGACACTCGGTGACGGAGTATGTTGTTAAGCCATTCCGTGTTGAAAAGTCACAAAAAAAGAAGGTCCAGACCAATTAACAAACAAAAAAAAAACAATCGATTTCTCATAAATTTGAATAATTAATTGGGTCCAAAGTGACTCAAAGTGAGAGGTGTTCATGTAAAGTAAAGCATTAAAATTATATATATATATATATATTATGCCCAAAGGGATTGGATTCAATGGTTGGGAAATTCCCATGAAAGTCTAACTTGAAGCCATGGGACACCTTGAGGTAGTGGTAGAACATGTGGTTGCACCCATAGATATTATATTAAATGATATTGTGACCCTTGCACACATAAATGGATCAAAGCCCACCCACATGTCCATACAAGATATTAAATGCACATTCATAATGAAATGCGGACAACATCAACAAGGAGCCACTGCCACTGCAACTGCCACCTTGGACAATATCAACAAGGAGCCACTGCCACTGCCACTGCCACCTTGTACTTCTCGCGTACTTTCTGATCCTTGTGGCCCTCATGGATCTCCATACCCCAAAGCTACATTCTAGGATGTTCACAGATTTGGCAGGTACGATGATAACCCATTTCACCCGCTTTGGCCATGCAGTCATGTGAGACTCAAACAACAGTTATGGTGATTTTTAATGCTCGGGAAGAGGGAATGTTTTGTCATTACAAAGGCCCGAGAATATCTCTCTCACACATTCTATCCTTTGTCTTGTATATGAAGCTTCTTGCTTCTACCATTGTGAAACTTTGCACCTGCTATAGCTTCATCTCCCTATCTCCTTTTCCTCTGGGTCCAATTGTTGGTACCGTGCTCACACAGCAGGCGTCACCACCCATCTCTGACCTTGAGCAACTCCGACTCACGACAACCCTCCACGGATTGTCAGCAAGAAGGAAGGAATTCTCCTGGGATTCCACAGGAGGAAGAAAGATGCGGATATGCCATTATTGAAGAACAAATCCCTATTCTTCGTGAGGAATCACCCAAGAGATCATATGATGAGCTGGAGGCGAATAGAGAACCAGGTGTGGAGAACAGTGGGAACGAAGAGCATGCCAGTGATCCGCAACTAAGCGAGCAACCACCCATTCTCTTAACTGACAATCAACTCCAGCTCTTCTTTGACCTCCGTAGGGATTTAACAGAGATAACCTAACGACAGGAGCGGATCATGGAAAGGATTGATGAACTTCATAAACATCTCTTTAGGTCGTGGTGCAACATCATTGTTCCACCATGGCCAAACCCAGACCAGTGTCAGAGCGAAGATAATTCTCCTCGGGCATGAGGACTTCCACGCTTTGTTTTTTTTCCTCTCTCACTAGCTGAGTATCTATTTTTTGGAATGATTAGTTTGTATCAGTCTTATAGACATAAGTTGCAATTTCAAATTTTGGCCACCCATGCGTTTTTTTTGTAGCTCAAAATCTGATGCCCCAGCTGGTTTCTTCTACTGGCAGCTAGAGCATCATATCAAAAGCGTTGTACTCTTTTGATTTAAGTGAATAGAAGGCTTTGTAATTCTAGTTTAAAAAAATATTAATATATTATAATATATATATTGGTTTGAATTTGATCTTTTAAATTTTTTTGGTTTTAATTAATAGATCAATAAAACAATGTATAACAATGTATTGGTTATGGAGGTAGTAATTGTGCTTTATAATTCAGTATGGAGAAATAATAATAAAACATTAAAATACAAATAATAATAATAAATAAAGAAAATAATAAAATATATGAAGAGAGAGGGGTCATAATATATTATAAAATGTATTAATATATTTTATAATATTAATATTTTATAATACTTTAATATTAATGTATTAAATTAACATAGATCCATCTTAAACCTCCATCTATCAAAAGCACAGAGGGATCAAATATCTTGAGGTGAAAACCTTTTTGAGAATGCAAAACTTGAGGAAAGGTTAAAGGTTTTCACATCGAAAGATTGGATCCCTCTCAGCCCTTGATAGATATGGGGTTAAGATGGATCTATGCTGATTTAAGACATATATATCACCTCTTTTTCCATCCTAAATAGGTGTAAAGTATATCATTTATATTATTTATAATTATTAATTAACCAGATATTTTCTTATAATATTAAATTTATATTAAATGTATGACTAAAGTTTTAATATACTATAATTATTAATTAATCATATATATTCTTGAAATATTAAATCGATGATGATGATGATGATGATGATGATGATGATTAACATCCACTAAGACCAAATTGGTCTATTGGACCTTAAGAGGTTAAGGGATTACTTGCAATTCTTCAGAATTTTGTTTCTGTACTCGAAAAGCATTAGGAGGAGCTATCCAAGATCACCATAGTTTTGTTGAGTTAAAAGGTTAGGAAGGTTGGTAGTGTGACAAATATTTTGAAATTGAGATGTAATTTGAGTATCGGCTAGACAATCTAAGAGAAAGTGTTTTTTATCTTCAACCTTCTTAGTGTCACAAAGGTGACACACTCTTTCATCCAATGGCGTTTTAATAATTAACCACACCTTCTCAGTGTCACAAAGGTGACACACATTCTACCTAGTTCTCTAGTAGTACAACCTAACTCAAGAGATGAAAACACTTATCTAGAAGAAAAATATGACCCACCATGGTATCCCCTAACAAAAAAGGTAAACATTTGGAGTGTTATTATACATTATTAGATTACACTTATGTCAACCACATTCACAACCCACATAGGAAAAATTAACGCTATGTCTAAGCAAGAAACCCATACATGAAATCATAGTATAGCAGCTAAAGCAAACAAGCTAAACCAAGAGAACATAACACAATGTGTGTGAAAGCATAGTGTACCATCTATAAGTGCATGTGTCATATGAGGTGTAAGAGATGGGAGTTGATATACCATGGAGGAGGCATCTATGAATAATTGAGCATATACCATTGTGAGGTGAGATCATCATGTAACTGAAGGAGAATAATGATGAAATCGTGAATTTCTGTCTATGAAAAGTATGAGCATGGATACTCATTAGAACTAGACTACCACACACCGGAAAGGGTGGCTTGGCTACTGGTTGCACATATGAGGGGAAACACCACTAGTTTGTGGGTTTGTTTGGGAGAGCATAGGGGAAAATAACAAAGAATGGTGTTTTCATTTATTTGGTGTTCATTTTTGTTTTTTGTTTTTCTTTCATTATTTTCTTTTATTTGTTGATTGGTTTGGTTTTTTTAATGTGATATATAATATATATAACAATAATATTATATATAACTATAATTGATAACACAATTATACCTATAAATAACTAGAAAGTGGATAAATGATGGTAATATTTGTGAAATTGAGTTACAACAAGTTACAAATAATGAAGAAGAGTGATGACGATTTATCGATCAGGTCATTGATAGCAATGATGGGTGGCACAGGCTAGGGTTTCAAGGGTTTTGAGAGGAATTTTATGGCAAAAAGATCAGGGTTGAGAAGAGGGCAAGGGAAGGTTTCAAGGCAACTGTCTCGGGATGACAATGGCGACTAAAAGTGCGGACACGTCAGAACCTACCACGGGAACACAAGACCTAGATGTGGCGGTAATGGCGGCTGAAGAGATGGAAAAACAAAAATAATTCAAGGAAGCAGTGGCAGGGGGGTCCAGTCTGCTGCCAAAGGATGTCAAGGGGGCAGGGAGGGACAATGGTCCACCTAACCTGGAATAGTTTGTCTTGAAGAATGAGTCAAAACCCAAACAAGAAAAGGAGATGAAGAATGGATGCCTGACAAAGACAGTGATGAACCCCAGGTACAAAGCCACATCCCCGTTGATTGGCAGCTACACTCAACATATGAAATAATATGCGCTTATCAGAAATTTCATGGGTATTTGGACCTCAAAGAAGGATCTTATGATGTGGGTGAAGTCTAGATGGAAATTCAAAGGAGACATGGCCATCAAACTGGGATCAAAAGGCTTCTTTATGGTAATTTTCACATGCTTTGAGGATAGGAATAAAATTTTTGATGAGGGCCCGTATTTTTTTTAACTCTGTAAGGTTACACCTAAGATATTAGGCAAAAAAACTTTACCCCAAGAAAGAGGATTTCACATAGGCTCCCATATGGATCAGATTATACTCATTATCTCGGGAATTTTGGCACCCCGAAACCTTGGAGGGAATTGGGAACACCTTGGGATCCTTTGTGAAAATTTCATAAATTACAAAGACAACAAAATATACGTCCTATGCCAGGATTTGTGTTTACATGACTGTGGTCGGTTCCCTACCGGAATCCATACTTATCTCCTTTCAGGATGATGAATGGATTCAAACCATAGATTATGAACACATTCCTTTCTGATGCAGGAAGTTCCATGAACACAAACATCTATTCTGGGATTTTCCCCAGAATTCAAATCCCACGATAAAAAAAGATAGAGGAAAAGGATGGAGAGGGATTCATCAAGATCCCTAATAAAAGAAAGGAGGGGGAAAAAGGCAACAAGCCCTCGAGAGAGACCTCAAAGAAATATTCTAACAGTTTCCAAGCTCTAGCAATGGAAGAACACCAGATAGAAAATATAAAAGAATCGGCTCTAGTTTTAGACAATCCCAAACAAATGAAAGATCTAGGGGCAAGAAAACAAGAGGAGATTCTGAAGCGTAGACACACAAAGCAGAGCGCTATTATCTTACTAGTCCCGTAAGGGGAAATCATAATGCAGGAGTTGGAGGAAACAGAAGGATCTTAGGAGGACATAGAGGGGGAGGATGAGGCACAAATAAGGATCTAGAGGATATGGAGGTGGATATCAAAGCCCTTATTATAGTCAATGGAGAACACGAGATAAACACGATGCAAGTAGGAAAAATTTGCAAACTACATTGATAACTAAAAAAAAAGGAAAAGAAAGAGGAATCAATCAGGATAATCCGACAACATCCTCAGGCAACCTGGGAATTAAGACCAATCCTCTCAAAAATCCAAAAACAAGTGAGGAAAAAAGAAGAGGACATAAAAATCATAAGCAAATCCTGGAAGAAACTAGAGCCCTTCTGATAGATTTCAGACAAGTATTGGGACTCTCGGATAAGTACTTTACTTCCCAACCCAAATTTTGATAATGAAGATTTGGTCATGGAACATGCGAGCTCTAAATGCCCCATCCAAACACAAAATACTTAAGAATAAATTAGCCCAAGAAAAAATAGATCTCCTAATTCTACAAGAAACAAAATGTGATAGGGATTCCATGATCAAAATAGTAAAGAAAATATGGAAAAAAGGGGAAGTGGAATGTGTAGAGGTGGAAGGGGCTTCTAGAGGACTGGCGATCCTCTGGGATCCGGGAAACATCAAATTATAAGTAACACTGCAGCTCCATAGAATCCTCACGGTGCATTTTCAAAACCCAGGCTCAGGAGAACATGGATATGTTTCAAATGTGTATAGTCCTCTGAATTTGGATGTGAAAAGGGATTTTATTGAAGAAATCAATCATTTGAGTCAACTCATGCAAAACCAACATTGGATCATTGGGGAGATTTCAACTTGATTACTTCACTGGAAGAAAAGAAAGGTGGTTTAATTAAGTTGGACACGAAGAATAGACTATCCAAGGAAGTAATAGACATGGCTAGGATGGTGGACCTCCCAACCCAGGGAGGAATATTCACCTAGAATAATAGACGAGGAGGACTGAAGCAGGTAGCAAAGAGGTTGGACAGATTCCTAGTTTTAGAGAGATTTTTCCAATTAAAGCTAGTGTTAGTGACCAAAATCGATCCCTCCTATGGATAAAATCACTGGCCAATATCCCTAAATTGGGAAACCTACATAACCCCCATACCTAATCCCTTTAGGTTTGAAAAATTCTAACTAAGGCACCCAAATTTTATGCAAATGATGCCAGTATGGTGGAATAATCAAAAGAATATTCATGGAACTTAGATGTTCCAATTCCAAGAATTCTTGAAATACACCAAATCCTTCATAAGGAAATGGAATAAGGGAGTCTTTGGGAATATACAAGAGGAAAGAAGAAAATTGGAGGAAATAATGGAGGAGATACAAAAGCAAGTTATTCTTTAGGGCTACTCGCAGGAGATAAAGTTAGAGGAGGAACGGTTCAAACAAGAGATAAATGAAAGAGATGAACAGGAAGAGATATTGGTTCACCAAAAATATGGATTTCAATGGTTTCAGGAAGGGGATAAAAACACTAAATTTTTCCATAATTTCCTCCTTTGGAGAAGAAGCCAAAATCGAATTATATCCCTGCAAAAGGAAGAGGGGACCATGTTAGAAGAACATAATGATATTGAAAGAGAACTGGTAAGTCACTCCAAAAAATTACTTGCAGAACCTGATTTAAATAGGAGGGAGGCTACCCTTTAGATTAAAAGATCCATCCCTAGAATAATTTCACTAGAATAGAAAAACAATCTTATGAGACAGGTGACTCTAGAAGAGGTCGAGGAAATTGTTAAAGAAATTCCAGCAGGGAAGGCCCTAGGTCCTGATAGCTTTACCTTGTATTTTTCCAATCCTACTAGAGTATCATAGGCAGAGATGTGTTGGCAATGGTGGAAGAATCTCGAAAGCATCACTCAATATTACAAGCATTCAATGCAACCTTTCTGACCCTAATCCCCAAGGAAAGGGAAGCCAGATCGACAGATAATTTTCGCCCTATATCCTTATGCAATTTAATTTATAATATTATAACTAAATTAATTGCAAATAGATTGAAACCTCTTATGCAGGAAATTATTTCCCTAGAGCAAGGAGGATTCGTGGAAGGTAGAATAATTTTGGACGACATAATTGTTGCACATGAATCCATCCACTCTCTAAAATCCAGCGGTCAATCGGGCATGATCATAAATTTGGATCTAGCCAAATCATGTGATATGATTAATTAGGGATTTCTGAGAGAAATCCTAGAAGTGTTTGTCTTTGACAAAACCTGGATCACATGGATTTTTGGTATGATTTCCTCAACCTTTTTCTCCATTCTGGTTAACGGATCCCCTTCGATCGCTTTCAAAGCATCCAAAGGAATATGTCAGGGATATCCTCTCTCCGCCTACTTGTTCATAATTTTGGCAGAAGGGTTCGGGAGGTTTATAAATTGGTCCCTCCATGAAGGGGCACTACAAGGCCTTCTTCTTTTCCCTCATTCATATCCCCTCACCCACCTTCAATTTGTGGATGACACCATGTTAATGGATCGTCCTATAGTTAAGGAAGCGAGGGCCATAAAGAGAATATCAAACATTTTCATGGAAGCTTCAAGAATGCGTATAAATCAAGAAAAATCCAAAATTTTCTTTTTTAATACTCTCGTAGAAGTCCAACATAATATCTCTCACATTCTAGATTTCCAAAGAGATTTCTTTCCTTCAAAATACCTAGGAGATCCTCTCCTAGATAAATCCTTCCGCAACCCTTCTTGGCAAGAGCTCTTGGCTAAGTTGGAAGACCGGCTCAACAACTGGACTCATATATTCCTAACATTCTTGGAAAGGGTCCTCCTTATTAAATCAGTTCTTGCGTCCATTCCTATTTACTTATTTTCGGTCCTTGTTGCCCCTGCAAATATCCAACAAAGAATTCAGGCAATTCAGAGAAATTTCTTTGGGGAGGAGCTAAACGGGAAAGAGAATGGGCCTTAGTTTCCTAGGACAAAATATGTACTCCAAAATATAAAGGTGGCCTAGGCATCAAGGACCCCAAAAAATGGGTCAGGCATTAGTGGAAGACTCACGATGCTCTTTGGGCCAAAATTTGGATGGCCAAGTATGCAAAGGATATCCCTCCTAATGATAGGATTCAACTAGAAGGTTCTCATTCTGGATCACTCATTTGGAATTATTCCTAGAAACATAGGGATATTGTCCAACAACGAAGTTTATGGGAAATACAGGATGGAAGGTTAGCCTTATTCTGGGATGATGCATGGGAGCATATGCCTGCTCTAAGTACAAAAGGAACTTTCCAGAACATTCAAGATAAGACTAGGGAATTCGAATGGACAAAGGTTTACCAGTTTTGGGAAGAATCGCCCAGTTAAAATTTGGTGGGTGTAAGAACCTGGAAGCCTTTCCCAACATGGTCGGTCGAATGGGAAGATAATTCCCTACGGGGGTTGGAACTTACCCTGAGCCTGAGAACCATCAACATCATACCAGGGAAGGACATCATGATATGGGGAAAAAAGGTAATGGAAGCTTCAATATAAAGGAATCTTACGAGCAAGCGTCTGAAACTCAATATACTTCCCAAGAGACAATATGGAGCAAGGTCTGGAACTCACACCACTGGCCAAAAGTAGCGACGTTACTATGGCTAGTAATCCACAGCATAGCCTTAACTTGGGACCGAATCATTCGAAGAGAGTATGAAGGACCATCCATTTGCATAATGTGCCTCCAAGAAGGAGAAACAACTAACCATATTTTCAGTGAGTGTCAGGTGGTGTTGGAACTCTAGAACAGAGGAGCACTATGCTTTAAAACCCTGGATAGAGTAAGACATGACATTATAAAAACTATTGAAGAATGAAGACCAAATCCATTCAGAAATCAAGTGCTTAATATAATTTGCACGATGTTTCTGGGTTTCCTCCTATGGCATACCTGGAAGGAAAGAAATAGTAGGATCTTCATAAGGTAGCACAGTAAAATCGACCAAATTTGGAAAAACATCCTAGAAAACATCCAAGAAACGATAACTTCCTCCTCTTGGAAGGAGGAGGATTGGAAGACCATGAGGGAGGAAATAGGGATCCTTACCAATTGGAAATTGAACATTGCGCATCATATAGCCTCGGTGAAGAATATTCCGGCTAAAAATCATCAAAGTAAGGAAATCTAGGAACCCCCTCCCACGGGGTTCCTAAAAATGAATTTTGATGGAGCCTCAAAAGGAAATCCAGGTCAAGCATGTGCGTGTGGGGTTTTTAGGGACTCTATAGGGGAAATAAAGAGCATCTACACTATCCTCCTAGGGAATAACACTAATAACGAAGCAAAATAGGAAAGTCTTTTATCAAGCTTGAGGATTGTGGTGGAACAATACTACACATCTCTAATAGTTGAAGGTGACTCGCAGATACTCGTAGACGAGATGAGACATATCATTAATGGTACTCGCCCGAATAAAATTTCAACAAACTGGAGATTATCATATGGTTTTACGGAGATTTCTAATTCCATCAGGCGTAGCTCAACCATCATCTCGAAACACGTTAGGAGAAAATAAAATGTGGTAGAAGATTACCTAGCGAACGTGGCAGCTTCTCAGATACCTAGAGGGAGAATATGGATGTGGAGGGAGGTGGGCCTAGGTCCATTTCAGGATAGGGTAACCCGGTTAGCCAGTTGTGACACCTTCAACCCAGATAGGGTGACATATGGGGAGGTGGATGGCCTCGACTTGAGGGAGCCAGTTGTCCCCACGACATCCTAAATGTTAGTTCAAATCCACTTGTTTTATGGGGGTCAGTACTCAGCCTCGGTATGAAGAAATGGTGGAGAACGGGGATGGATGGCATGTAGTGGGAAGAAATCCTTCTCGGGAAATGAAGGTACTGAGGCCCAAGTCTGAGAAGGCTGCAATGATCAATGGTGATGGGATGATGTCAATGGCATATGTTGCAGGTACAATCTATATTATGGTTAGGAGTTTTGTTTATGGGGATTGTGGGAATATGATGAGAGCAGTTAAGACATTCAAAAGAAGGTAGCTCAAATGCATCTAGAAGAAGGCGACCGGTTCTATTTATAGTAATGGTAATTCAAGGAGAATGTATTGTAGAATAAGCAAGGTAATTGGGAAGGGGAAAGTAATTCCCAAGGTTCTTAGATAGATGCAATGGAATTGGGTTAAGGGTTGTAAGGGGGAGACTTAGGGAATTTCCTTTTCCCCAGGCTACCTTATTAAGTTTCCTCAGACCAATGGGAGAGGAAATAAAATGTCCTTTGGTAGGTTTTTGGTTGAGAATTTTGCTCTTCACTTAGCCTAGTAGAGTAAGAGTTTCATTGATAGATTTAGGGAGTTGGACTCTGGTAAGAGGATGTTGGACAAGAAGGATATTCCCAGCCTGGCTAGCCTTCCTAGTCCTTCTAGTCACGGTAAGAAGAAATGTGAACGAGAGGGTAGGCCCATTCCACACAATACCCGGTAGAGATCTAGAGATGAGACCTCCATGGGAGTGGCAAAAAGAAACTTCCATAAACTATTCTCTACAAGAGAAAAAAAGGTAATGACTGAGCTCCAGGAAACAATTGGCAGAAAGAGGAGGAATACTTCTGAGGAGGCGATTTTGGATGAAGCCAAAGGTTGGGTCCCTAACCCGGGTCAAAAGCACACTAGAGAGACAAATTACTTCTTCTTGGCAGAAGTCTACTGGCATACAAAAGCGATCATCGCACAAGCTCTAGCGCAACATCAATAGGAACACGCCCAAGCTATAGCACAACAACATTAGGACAATGTGGAATATACCCCAAAAGGAGTAACCATTCCCTCTCCATCCACTCCTGCAGGGAGTTTTCACCTACTGTCTTGCCATTAAACCTACCCACCAACATCTTTTCGTCGAAACACACTACCTTAGAGACTCTTATGTCTTCCCCTACTACCATTTTTACCACTCCAACTTTTTCGTTAAATCATTTCCTAGCCCTACTCTTTCACCTTCTTGCATCCTGTGGAGTTATCGTGTTATCTGGTACATGTGAACCTTGAATTGGAGAAGCTAAAGGGTTTAGGGAGCCAGGGGGGGAGAATACATTGGGAGAACCTCACCAAAGAGAATATCATTCATTGGTGGAGGAAAGGGTGGCACAATAAATCTTTCAGACTGAGGATCCAGGTGTCAGCCAAGGTCGTACTGGATGAAGTCATCCTGACGCTGCTGAAAGGACTTACTTCGCGTGGACATGAACTCTAGGTGAGACACTGTTAAGAACCAAAGACTGAATACAAAAGCACCACAACAGATATAGAAGAACAATATAGAAAAACCACAACTTTATTATAGAAACCCTTGAGGTAGGGCAACACCATACAATGGATCCTATTATGGAAGGGATCCTCTCCTGTTCACTTGCCTCTTCG
>ML795293.1:181852-195119 GCA_009831015.1 Picea engelmannii
TTTATAAAAATATTTGAAGTGACATATATTTGACTCAAAACTTTACACGTTTGCAAAGTTGTTGAGAAAAACGTGTCAAATTTTCCAAAATGCCAAAAAAATTAGAAGCAGCATCAATTCGAAGACCAATAACGCTTTGCCGAGACATCGGCATAGCAATGGAGACTTTTACTCGGTCGGTGGAAATCTCGGAGAGTGACGTGACAATCGTAATGAATAACTATTACTTTTAATATAAACATTTTTAATATAAACATGTTAAGTATTTTTTGTTTTTTTACATTTTTTTTTTGTTTTTTATATTTAATGGAAATTTTATCAGATATTGTAAGATTTATAGATTTGAATAGTTAAATTTGTGTAATTTGAATATTTTTGGGATTTTTAATTTACTGATTTCCTTTTTATATTTAGAAATACAATTTAAATAACAAAAAGTGATAATTTCATACAGATTTAAGTTACCCAATTCTAAAAAAACCAAAAAATTTAAACAATTAGATAAAACTAATATGCATTTTGAAAAACAAAAATTAACCTCATTTTATGAAAAAAAAAAAGGGTCATGTGGGCCGTCCTCGTGAATTCGGTGAGAGGAAGAACATGATTTTGGTGAGAAGCCTCTTCTCTTTATTGAAAGTAGTTCATCAATTTTTCAACGGCTGTTGTTTTCTTCGGTTGAAATCACCTCTTATTCGTATGATATAATATTATAATTGCGTATAAAAAAATATATAAGTAGTTGTGTTTAAAAAAAATGTGACATTATTACTTTGAAGGGGTTTTGAAGGGTTTTGAGATTACTCTTAAAAATATATTTACTTAAGAAGAACATCTGATTTTAACCTAAACTTTTCACCATGGGCGAGTGAAAACGCACCGAACAAACTCCTAAAAGTTCGGATTGAAGGTTATTTATATGATTTTATTTTTTGAAAATCTGAAGGTTATTTATATGATTTTTTTTTCCATTTTCAAAATATAAAATGAAATATTCACATGTTAAAAAAATGATATTATAAAGTTGAATACATTTAATATTATTTTGTTTAGAAATTATTTTTATAAAATAAATATATTTTTTATACAAAATTATTATTTTATATTGGTTGAGAAAAGTGATGCACAACAACATATAAACTCAAATATATGATGATCTCTGTCATGGGATCTCATTTATTTTCATGATTTGGATAGTTTAGGATCACCCCACATGATAGATAGTAGATGAAAATCAAGACACTGCATCCCCTCACCCCAATTGACAAGTGCCACGTGGAAGGTCCCTTTTGGCAATTGGTAGCTTTTGTACTAATTTTTCATTAAATGGGAAGATATTGGCTTTTAAAGTTACACATTAGTGGGATTTATGGCATTAAAAAGTCATAAAGAGGTTATTTCCCATGATTCAAAGAATTGCATTGGAGAATTGGAGCTCTGGAGAAATAGAGGCATGTGTTATATCTCACAATTTGACTCTTGAAATTATCACTTCTATGCATCATTGGAATCTATTGCTTGAACCACCAACTAAGTCTCACTTTTTAAATGAGAAAGTCATATTGTAACCACTCTACTTGAACTTCAAATCTTTGAGAAAAAAAATGTCACCATGCTTAGAGCTAAAAAGGCCACGTCTGAAATCTCATGTGCTTAAAGTCCTCTAGCCTTCATTCCAACGTGAGTCACATATCCTCACCAAAATGACCCCCTTTCCTAAGTAATTTTGCTCAAATAGCTAGCCCTATATTAAAATATGTCTCTGCTAAAAGACTTATAGGGTCGGCCTATGGTTACTTCATGAACAAATTAGAGGTGTCTCCATACTGGTACTGAGGTCTAATATGCCACATCGTCCTCGACATTTTCCCCTTCATCTAATTTGTAGCCCCTTTGCACTAAAAATTACAACTCTACCACTACCTATGTCATGTCTACAAACAAATCGAGGATCATCTTCTCTATCACTACTAATGCTATAGTCACTTTTCTAGTGATTGGTTTGGGTTCCCATACCCTATGCTAGGAAATCCCAAGGAACACATATATTTCCTTTACTGTAGACAAGAGGACCACCTTTCTAGAACTTAGTTTCCATCCTAAATGGGGAAAGTATATGTTACATCATGAGGTTTCAAGCCTTTTTGTATAATTTATGTCATAAGGTCTCTTGCTTTCTCAATCATTCCCTTGTTGTAATATCCACCAATGACTGCAGTGTAAGTAAATTCATTACCATCAAGCCCTTTCATGACCATCTCTTGATGAAACTCCAGGGCCCATTACAAGTCACCAATTGTAGAATGCCCATAAAGAATCAAATCATATAAGCAATAGCTAGTGTAATCAAACTTCTCTTCATCATCCTCTTTAACATGCCACCTTCCTCGACCCTTCCTTCTTCCACAACATGTAAATTGTTGGTGTTATATTGCATTGACAATATATAGGATTATATTGGATTTAACTTTATAGAATATCAATCACTGGTTCTAACTTCACCTTATCCTTTTTCTTTACCTTTTTTCGTTCTTCCACAACATGTAAAACAAACACATCATTTAGAACACCTATATTATTGGTGTTATATTGCATTGACAATATATAGGGTTATATTAGGTTTAACTTTATAGAATAACAATCAGTGGCTCTAAATTCACCTTATCCTTTTTCTTTACCTTTTCCTTACTAATGATTGATAAGCTTCACCTTGATCTTTTCTAGATGGGTAAAAAAACTTTCAACCAATGATTGATAAGCTTCACCTTGATCTTTTCTAGATGGGTAAAAAAGCTTCAACCAGACTCTATCTTGGTAGGAACCACTAGTCCAATAGTTACATGAGACGAGAGAAGTAGTAGAAGGTGAGATTGCTTGATTTGGGTTAATTTGTTCAATTTATTAGTGAAGAGGTAGGTTTCGATAACATGAACTAGACTATTGATTGATAACAAATTCAACTAGACATAGGTTAGCAAGCGTAGGTTTTGAGGTACACAAGTGGGAGACAGAGTTCATTTGAAAGAGCATGGTTTACGAGGTTTACCTTCAAATGTGTTTGGTAGACAAGGTTCCATTTGCATAAAAACCTCCCATTTGCAAATAAACTATTTCGTGGCAGAATCTCATCCACAAATCCCTTATCACCATCTATGAATTCTCGTGGTCGCTTGAAATTGAGGGTTAATGAAAAACCGGAACAGTGGACTGATGAGACTATTGGTGGGTCCCGTATATGAATCATGAACGAGAAGGAATCTCACATGATTATTCATTCTCACATTTGAAAAAAGAAAATTGAAAGATTTCTAGAGCTTCAATGAGTAGATCGTACGTTACCTAAGGAAAAGACTCCCTACAGCGGGCATTGCTCACCAAATCATTCGCTCCGTTTCTCCACTGTGAGTGAGAGAAATGAGAGTTTCTTTCCAGCTGCATTCGATTATCCACCGATCATTCTTCGTGCTCGACGTCATCATTTTTTTACATAGCCTAAGTTTAGCTCATTAGGTTGCATAGTCGGATGAGGTTGAGTCGTGGCATTCAATACTTCAACTCACAAATTCCAAAAAAATATGCCTACCAAGGGAGCATTGGTATTGTACAATGATTATATTTTATCACTAATTTTAATAATTTTTAGAAGTGACTGAAGAGAGAAAAATATACATTATGTACTAAGTCAATGATTGGTGTATATCATCTTTTTTTTATCATATTATTTACCCTCCAATTATTAGGATAGAAAAAATACACTACCATTCACTGGATTAGTGCATAATGCATATCACTTTTTATGATTAAACTCTGTCATTATATCTTTTTACAAATGATTGAACAGAGAAAATTATGCACCATGTACTAAGATAATGATTGATGTGTATGGTCTTTCTTTTATACCGCATTATTCACTCTCCAACTCATAGGATGAAAAAAATCCACCACTCATTCTTTTATACCACATTATTCACTCGATGAAAAAAATCCACCACTCATTGACTTAGTGTATAATGCATATCACTCCCTATAACTAAACTCTGTCATTGTAAATATCTTCAACAACTCCATCATTGTCCTAATTAACTCTATCTCCAACACATCATATCACACAACCTTATTCCCAGTAACAATTTTCATGCTCAGTTCAACGGATAACCCAACGTCAAAAAACACTGGTGAGCAAGTTGTACTTGAGCTTCCAGCCTGTAGATCAGCAGGACAGAGCAATTGGCCCGCAATATATTTGAGTATTCAGTGAACATTAGAGGTAGACTTTGAATAACACAGTTTAATGGAATAATTCCAATGACAAATAGTGAAATTATAGGCTATTTGTTTCGAAAATGCGACCAGCCCTGTCAAATTCCATGTATGTAACCCAAAGTTACCGGTCGACTAATGCCCGACCGCTTTAAATCTCTAATGGATCACGAAAGATATTCGCTTTAGCGAACATATTCACTTTGCAATTATCGCATGCCAAGAGGTATCTGCTCAGGTAATTGCAACCTTTGTTCCATGTTTTGGGAGAGGAATAAATAAAATTTATTATGATATCAGCTTATGCAACCTTTGGAAAAGACTTGACTTTTAAGAAATTCTTTTACAAAGGTTAGATTTATAAAAATATTTAAAGTGACATATATTTGACTCAAAACTTTACACGTTTGCAAAGTTGTTCAGAAAAACCAGTCATATTTTCTAAAATGCCCAAAAAATTAGAAGCAGCATCAATTCGAAGACCAATAACGCTTTGCCGAGACATCGGCATAACAATGGAGACTTTTACTCGGTCGGTGGAGTCTTGGAGAGTGACGTGACAACAGTAATGAATAACTATTATTCTTCGTTTAAATGTGTGTGTTTTTTTTACATATTTTCAGGGATATTTGTTCGAAATCCGGTTATATTTAAGATTCCTTCCGGTGAGGAGAGAGAAACGTAGAACAAATATTCCAAAATTCCTTCCGTTGAGGAGAGAGAAACGTAGAACAAATATTCCAAAAAAATAAGAAAAAAAAACAATTAACCTCATTTTATAAAAAAGGGTAATGTGGGCCGTCCTCGTGAGGATTTGGGTGTAGAGAACATGATTTTGGTGAGAAGCCTCTTCTCTTTATGGACGTAGTTCAACCATTTTTCAACGGCTGTTGCTTTCTTCAGTTGAAATTACCACTGATTCGTATGATATAATATTATAGTTGTGTATAAAAACATATATAAGTAGTTGTGTTTAAAAAAAATTGTGACATTATTTGAGATTACTCTTAAATATATATTTACCTTAAGAAGAACATCTGATTTTAACCTAAAATTTTCACCATGGGCTAGTGAAAACGCACCGAACAAACTCTTAAAAGTTTTATTTCTATATCATTGTTTTTTTTCCATTTTCAAAAAATATCATTTTTTTTTTCATTTTCAAAAAATAAAATGAAATATTTTTTTACCTTATTTTCATACATGTTAAAAGAAAAAAGATATTATTAAGTTGAATAGGTTCAACATCTTTATGTTTTGAAATGAAATATTTGTTTACCTTATTTTCGCACATGTTAAAAGAAAAAAGATATTATAAGTTGAATAGGTTCAACATCTTTGTATTTTGAAACGAGTTTTATAAGATAAATATCTTTTTAAATACAAAATTATTATCTCATGTTGGTTGAGAGAAGTGATGTATAACAACATATAAACTCAAATATATGATGATTTCTTTCATGGGATCTCATTAGGTGCTCTCAAAGTAAGTTCTCTTGCAAGTCAAGACACCACATCCCCTCACCCAATTGACAAGTGCCACGTGGAAGGTCCCTTTTGGTAATCGGTAGCTTTTGTACTAATTTTTCATTAAATGGGAAGATCTTGGCTTTTAAAGTTACACATTCGTGGGATTTATGGCATTAAAATTCCATAAAGAGGTCATTTCCCATGACTAAAAGAATTGCATTGAAGAATTGGAGGTCTAGAGAAATAGAGGCATGTGTTATATCTCACAATTTCACTCTTGAAATTATAACTTCCATGCATCATTGGAATCGGTTGCTTGAACCGTCAACTGAGTCTCACTCTTTAAATGAGAAAGTCATATTGTAACCACTCTACTTGAACTTTAAATCTCTGAGAAAAATCTGTCACCATGCTTAGAGCTAAAAAGGTTGCTTATGAGTCTGAAATATCATGTGCTTAAAGTCCTCTAGCCTTCATTCCAACTTGAGTGACATATCCTCACCAAAATTACCCCCTTTCCTAAGTAATTTTGCTCAAATAGCTAGCCCTATATTAAATTATGTCTATGCTAAAAGTCTTATAGGGTCAGCCTATGGTTACTTCATGAACAAATTAGAGGTATCTCCATACTAGTACTCAGGTCTAATATGGCACGTCATCCTCGACATTTTCCCCTTCACCAAATTTGTAGCCCCTCTGCACTAAAAATTACAACTCTATCACATCTACAAACAAAACAAGGATCATCTTCTCTATCAGTACTAATGTTATAGCCACTTTTCTAGTGATTAGTTTGGGTTCCCATACCCTATGCTAGGAAATCCCAAGGAACATGTATATTTCCTTTACTAGAGACAAGAGGACCACCTTCCTATAACTTAGTTGTGGCCCTAAATGGGGAAATTATATGTCACGTCATGAGGTTTCAATCCTTTTTGTATCATTTATGTCATAAGGTCTCTTGATTTCTCAATCATTCCCTTGTTGTAGTAGCCACCAATGACTGTAGTATAAGTCAAATCATTAGCAACAAGCCCTTTCATGTCCATCTCTTGATGAAACACCAAGGCCCGTTGCAAGTCACCAACTTTAGAATTCCCATAAAGAATCAAATCATAAAAGTAATAGCTAGTGGAATCAAATTTCTCTTGATCATCCTCTTTACCCGTCACCTTCCTCGACCCTTCCTTCTTCCACAACATGTAAAACAAGCACAACATTTACAACACCTATATTGTTGGTGTTATATTGCATTGACAATATCTAGGGTTATATTGGGTTTAGCTTCATAGAATATCAATCACTCGCTCTAACTTCACCTTATCCTTTTTCTTTACCTTTTTCTTACTATAGATTGATAAGCTTCATCTTGATATTATCTTGATGGGTAAAAAATCTTCAACCAGACTATAGCTTGGTAGGAACCACTAATCTAATAGTTGCATGAGACGAGAGAAGTAGTACAAGGTGATATTACTTGGTTTGGGTTAATTTGTTTAGTTGATTAGTCAAGAGGTAGGTTTCGATAACATGAACTAGATTATTGATCGATAACAAATTCAACTAGACATAGGTTAGCAAACACAGGTTTGGAGGTACACAATTGGGGGACAAGGTTCATTTGAAAGAGCATGGTTTATGAGGTTTAGCTTCAAATGTGTTTCGTAGACAAGGTTCCATTTGCATAAAAACCTCCCCTTACCAAGAAACCCTCCCCCCCCTCCCCCCCACAACAAGGCCAAAGAATTTCCCAACTAGGTCAAAGAAACTGTTGCAAATCTTCCCTCATCCTAGGACATGAAGGTGACCAAACTGTAGACATCCCAAGATGGGCATCGTGGAGCCTTTTCATGGGTCACCAAATAGGATCACAACCTTTAAATATGCAATTTTTATCTCTAGGTAAACAAGGGAACAATTGGAGAAATTTGAGATAGACAGGGTATTTAGGTTTCCTACATACATGGTAGACTACTTATATATCTTTTATTAAGAGGTTTCCTTGGAACATTTAGGATTGATGAGAATAGGTGAAAATGGGGGAGCCAATATTCATCAACCAATTGTCGTTATTTAGGTGGACTCATATATAGCAGGGTTCATGGACTATGCTAATAAGTATATGTATGTTGCATTTTTTGTTATAAATGATAAGGTTCTTGCTAGGATGCTCATTGAACTAAAATATTATCTGTAAGTGGGTATTGAAATAAACAAGGAACATTGGATCTCAAGGGATGATTTCATAGTAATATGAAGGTATGGGTTAGATATTCCCTTGTACAAGCTTCTCACTCTACTAACCCCCAGGATTTTCATCTTGGAATATATTAGAAAAATATCGCAAGTGGATGAGAAGTATTTTTTCGAGTCAAATAAGAAAGGGTATGTAACCTACCTTATTTCTATGGGGGTATGCCTTTACCCACCCTAAGGGTATCCATGAGGATAAACAAAGCCTATCCTATTTTAATATCCTTTTGTGGTCCATAATGGATCATCATATAATTTGTCATCTATTTTGGTACTTCCTAGGTGGTAAAAATTGAAGCTATTGACTTGCAGGGTCCATTTTAGGGGTAGATCTTGATTTGGAGAATTGCATTCCAAAACCTTCCAAAGCCTATTTGAGGCCTTAAATGGCCATTTTTGGGGTAAATTTTTTGTGAGCATAGCTCCCAACCTCTTGACATCGTTATACACTTAGGGAGCTTTCCAATGACATGAAAATCACCTAAATCATAATTTGTATGTAGAAGTTATGCTTCCCTTAAGTTGACCTATCTTGTTGACCAACATATCAAGTGGATACCATGTCAGCTTCCATTACTCACACGTGTGGATCTAGTCACATGTGGACTTTCAATATTTTTCTACAGGGTCCAAAATCCTAACCATAATTGGAGGTTAAGGCATGCAAAAACCCTAACCCTAACCCTAGACAACTATCAATCTATTTTAAATATTGGGCCGCTAGGAAAGGCAGGGGTTCCATCCTTATTGTACCGAGTATTGTTTCATAGTAAAGTATAGCATTGAGAGTAGGATATTGAGGGAGATTAGAGGAAGAAGAAGATCTTGTAGCAACCATATTGGTCATAGTGTCTGTTGGAGCCACCTTTGTTTTTTCGAGCCTGTCTCAAATTTCATGTCTCAATGCTCGAAATCGAGAGGTGATTTTCATATTTTATGTCTGTGGTTTCAAAATTTCTGAAGACTTATCACGCAGCAGTGATGATTATTGTACTCTCGAGGTGAGTTCTACCTTTCGGCAAAAAAAAAATCCCCCTTTTGTTCTACCTCGGGATTTCGCATGTTGGATGTTATAGATCACGTAGTTCACAGCCCCGAACTACGAAACAACGAAGTCGTTTAAAATTTTACGTCAGGTCAGTAACGGGAGTAAAGTTTTCCTAAATCATGATTGAGCATCCTCTGGTTTGCGCGCCTCGACGTTCACTAAATCCAAAACTCTCATTATCATATCCCCAATAGCCGAAACCGCGAGGTCCGTATGTTAGCAACCCGTGTCAAAGTAAAAGTAAAAGCTAAACCATGGTAAAGTTATGTCGGCAATTCGCCACTCGGCGTTTTCTTTTTAAAAAGTTACATTGTCTACGCCCTGACTCGCGAAATCACGATAAGGATGTGAACGTAATTAATTAATCACTTAATCCGAGTTTATCTTCCCTTTTAATTAAGTCGTATTATCGCGATCTCGTGGTTTCGTAGCTCGGCATGCAAACTTCCTGAAAACTTATCTTCGAAGCTCCGAGTCGTGATATGGCGAATATAATAATTACGTAATTAATTAAGCTCCTAATCACTATTGCGTTTTTATTAACCAAAATCGATCATTGCAATCTTGGGTGTTAGAGGTTCAAAGTGTTAAAGAAAAATCCCCGATATAACGAGTACCAAAAGACTAATTAACGTTGGTAAAACCGGATTAATTAAGCTAAATCAATATATCCCGTGTTTTGATGCTTGCACGATTTACGAGGTAGCCTTATTTCTTCCATACGCCAACTGACACTTCAAACCGCCAAAATTTATGGCATTAATTATGAAATAAAGCGAATCGACGAATGAAGATTGAGTTTTTATTTCTAAATTTATTTCCAAACATGATTTGACAAATCTGTTCTAAAAAGTACCGAGTTTTCAAATATATATAGAGTTGTTGTTCATTATAACAAATGCATTTTTATATTACGCACAACACACTTTCTCAGCGAGCTAACTTCTGTATGTATACGTATTTTTATCGCAGAAGAGCTAAAGCAGGATCTCCAGTCATGGCCCCGCGAAAAGCATCCAAAGCCAGTGTTGAGGTTTCGGGACAAGGTTCGGACAATGTCGTTGATACTTCACCTCGAAGTGTCAACTCGGTCCCGAATTGGTCATTCGTTTCCGATGTTCTGCAGGCCAAATTAGTGGATTATTCCGACGATTCCAGCGACAATGAAAAGGACGACATAACCACCAAGTATAAGATCGTCATTCAATCCAGAATGCATAAAGTAGCAGCCAGACCACGACTACTGCCATATTATGATATGGTCTGATGGGTGTAGACCATGTGGACATACCAACCAGAACCATCATGAATGAGCAGAAGGTCACCATCGGGACTTTCAGGCCTGAACATCTGCAATCCATGTATAAGTTTCCCACAGCATCTGACTTTACATATGGTGCTGAATTCTTGGACGAGTTCAAACAGAAGGAATGTGTGAAGTATGATAAAACCATGTCTAGCTTAATAACAGACGAGGTTTCGCACTCTACGAAGTTCAGGGCAGACAGTCATGGTATATATTCAATAGCTTCCTTAGAACCACAGTACAAGTATGTAGCTATGATGGCATGCTGATTATACGGGAGAGAGGACACCTCACATTTATTTCTTTAATGGGTGCCTCTAACATTTCGAGTTGCCAAAGGTTGTTCCTTCGACTGGGCGAAAATGTTGTCCAATAGGTTGACCAGTTGGGTCAGAGAGTATCGGGCGCAGAAAGAAAGCGGAAAAATTGCTTCATTTTTTATGTCTGCATACATTATGGACGTCGTTTGCTTTCTAACAACTTTTCCATTAATGAGCTGGAGTTGGACTCCAACAGAAGACGAGCCTATCTACGTCTATCATGCGAAATTATGGGAAAACAAAGCGGCAGATTTCGTATACGAAATCTTCAACTAGGTGATGGTGCCTCTGCATGTCACTATTTTTGGTCATTCGCCACCCAGGATCTCGGACAACATAGTGACGAATTTGAGCAGCATAACTGACTGGTATGTAGAAGTTGAATTCTCATATCTCAGAGTTTTCGGGGCTTCTGTTCCCCCACATGCATTTTCATTATTCATTCCCGACAAGTTGTCTTGTCGTGAGGTTGCTAGACAAACAATAATCGGTGGTATAAGCAAGGAGCTTAAGGGATACTCAAAAAAGGTATGGCCACATTTTCCTGTTCATTTAAACTCATATTCTTTATTAGATTTCGAGCATGCTAAAGCTGAGGCAACAGCCCTGGAAGACCTAAATTTGGTCCTTATTAAATACAAGAAGCACGACCCGCAAAGGGTCGTGAGTAATCATTTGGCCAGTTGCGGGCTCAAGAGATTTGAGCACGAAAATTCACCCTCGGATGACATTTTCCGGGGCGCATGATCTTATGCCGAGATTTTAGCTCGGATACAAACATTGGCACATGAGGAGAGATTCGATGTTCTGAAGTTCCAAGAACATCGATGCATTTGTCTTTTCGCAGTATTGTGGGGTGAGAATCTGAGTATAGCGGAGGCGAAACAAAAAGATGCCGAAGGCTCCAAGGATGCGACTCCCAGTCAAGAAAAAAACTAGGACGAAGGAGAACAAACTAAGAGTCCGAAAGAAGAGATAAAGACTCCCAACCCGCCGAAGAAGCAGAGTCCGGCTACTACTTCGGGACAATCAACGAAGAAAATCGGAGAACCTATCACATCAGTTACTCCCTTGCAGTCAACTCAGGGAAATATTGACGCAGGATGGATCTTCAATGAAGAGTTGAGGCCTATAAGAGTGGAAGAGCTCCCTCTGAATGAGTTCTTCTTCGATAAGAAGAGAAAGGTAGTGGTAAAGAGGGAATTCTATCAGGAAGGAGAGTCAACAGCCAAGAAATACAAAGTTATAACTGATGGGAAAGATAAGAGGAATGAACAATTCGCGATTGAAATAGCAGGGACATTAGGAGCATATGCCACAGCGAACCAATTTTCAGTCGGGGTCTTAAAAAACCAGCTGAAATGAAAGAATCGCCTCATCAAGACACTGGAAGCCAGACTAGCCACAGCAACAGAGGATGCCAAAGACCAAGCAAGTGTAGGAATAGAGTAGGCCAGGTTGGCCGATAAAAATGAGATAGAGCTGCTCAAGACTAAGCTCGAACAAGCATAGCTGGTGGTTCGGGATGGTCAGATGCAAGCGAGCCAACAAAAAGATTTGATCGAACAACTGCAGGCTAGGGTGGAAATCGTCGAAGGCAAAGTGATAAATATCGGGATGTTCCAATCCCAGACGATGGAGATTCGGAGCAGCGTCTCTGCGGCCCAACGAAATTTGCTCGCCAAGGTGGAAGTGATTCGGGACAACTGTTTGTTTGTTAATCAAGTGCTGGAGAATCTATCTGCTAGAGAAAGGGAAGCTGGAGTAGCACGGGTCACCTTCCAAGAGGTTGTGATAGCCACAAACAACAAGGATCCAGGAAGTACTCCAAGGTTCACCATTTTGGAGCAGACCAGAGGAAACATTCTATTGAAATAATGGGAGCACAACATCTCGGAAGGCAAGTTGCAAGACAAAAGAGTAACGAAATACTTAGAGGAGGATTTTAGCTCTAGAGATGGTAGTCTGCTAGGCATTGATAGCGAAGGTAATGTCGAGGCATTGATTAAAATAAATATGCCAAAAATCTTACTTGATCTAAGTGAAAGAGAGGAAAGAGATTCAGCCGAGATCTCACAAGTGACTATGGCGGACATAGTCCAAATAGACAAATGTATGATTAAACCAAGCGCGCAATTATGCGCTATTGACATCATAGACAGACAGATGGAAGATAGCCTGCCACAATTAACTCGAGATTGTTACTCTTTTGAAGCCAATTGTCAAGCAGAACCGTCAAGGCTAATATCTCAGCTAGTTGAAAGATGTGTCACCTGTACCGAGCACGCACGAGGACAATCTGTTGGCACCAAGTAAAGACATAGAATAAGAAATGGAGCGATTGCTCTCCTCCCAATCATAACTGGAAATTTTGTAACGATTGAAATTCCATCGTATTGTAAAACTGTATAAATATATGATTGAAAGAAAGAAAAAAGGGCAGGACCGTTTTGTGTCGATTGTAACAGAGTTTTTACATTTTGAGAGTTAATACAAAGCAAATCTTAAGATTCTCAATTCCGTCACGACTGTGTTATGAGTTTGTTTTCTTGTATCTCATATGTCATTTCATTTCATATTCGTATCTGATGAATGCTTCGATGTAATTTA